>PITA01022165.1:0-30999 GCA_004023965.1 Spilogale gracilis | reverse complement strand
CCAACTTTTGTAGCAACATGGACTGAACTGGAAGAGATTATGCTGAGTGAAATAAGCCAAGAAGAGAAAGTCAAGTATCGCATGGTTTCACTTACTTGCGGTGCATGAGGGGTAACCTGGAGGACAGTGGGAGAAGGAAAGTAAATGGGAACTAGGGTAATCCAGGGAGGGAAACGAAACAACAGAGACTTTGGACACAAACAAACTGAGGGACTTGGAGGGAGGGGGGTGGAGGGATGGGAGAGCCTGGTGGTGGGTACTGGGGACACCTAAAGCATGGAGCACTGGTGTGGGGAATGGGGAATGAATCTTGGAACACTGGAAAAAAAAATTTTAGTAACAATAAAAAAAAAAAGTCAATGCCATAAAGATGTTCTATAGTAAAAGAGACTAAGAAGACATATCAAAAACAGAGGGCACAATCCTTGTTTGAAACCAGGTTTTATCTACTTATAAAGCTCTAAAGGATCTTCTCAGAGCAACTGGATATAATTTGACTCTGAACTGGATACTTACGTTATGAAATGTTTTCTAAGTTTCTGAAATGTAACAGTGCTACAATGATAGCATAAGAGGTCATACTTTTTTTTAAAAGACGAAAATTTGAAAACGTGAGTTGTGAATTGTTCTATCTCTAGCTTACTTGTAAATGGTTTAGAGAAAATGAACACATCCACATACTGATAGATGACGCAGACTTGGTAGGTTTTGAATGTTTTGTCTATTTGTGTTTGTTTTACCATTAAAACCTCTTTTTTTAATATGCTGAACTTCTTTTTTTAATTTAATTTAATTTAATTAATTTATTTTTTTCAGTGTTCCAAGATTCATTGTTTTTGCCCCACACCCAGTGCTCCATGCAATACGTGCCCTCAATTCCCACCACCAGGCTCTCCCATCCCCCCACCCCCTCCCGTCCAAGACTCTTAGCTTGTTTCTGAGTCCAAAAGTCTCTTATGTACCATTAAAACCTCTTTTAAGTATGTTTGGGATTTTTCCATAATGACAAGGAGAAGAAAAATTAAGATGAAAAATTGAAGTTTTTGCACTTAATGGCTAGTTGCTGATGCTGGTAACTGGTTTTCTTATTATCTGTGGATGTGGAATCAAATAGTCATAAATTTTATGGAGAACAGTCTGTTTTGTATTAAAATTAACATATACAGAATCTTTTCTGAGCAATTCCATTCCTCAGTATTTGTCCTTAGAAGATAATCAGCAGGGGCACATGGGTGGCTCAGTTGTTAAGCGGCTGCCTCTGGCTCAGGTCATGATCCTGGAGTCCCAGGATCCATCCCGGCATCGGGCTCCCTGCTTGGTGGGAAGCCTGCTACTCCCCTTGCTTGTGTTCCCCCTCTAGCTGAGTTTCACTTCGTCAAATAAATAAAAATCTTAAAAAAAAAAGAAGGAGATAATCAGTCCATTGCAAAAGGATGCAAGGATGGCCTTTGTAATGTTATTTTTATTCCATTATTATGCAAAACCAGAAAGAACCTAATTTCAATTAACAAAGGCTCATTCAAATATATTATAGTACATCAGTACAGCAATACTATCTTATCATTAAAAATGATTATTACAAATCCATATTTTATGTCATACTCATTGACATAGAAGTTCCATTACATATGTTGAATTAAAAAAGCAGATTATAAAATAGAAGATATAGTGAGTGGAATGGGTGTCTTGTCATTATGGTGACCATAAATATGCATTGGTTCATTTTGCTCTCTATTTTGGGCAAACCATACCTCAACTGCCTTTAATGTACTCATCTAAATCCTGTGCATTTTTTTCAGAGAAGAAAGAAAAAATAAATTATGTTTTATTTGCTTATACAACCAATACATCATACGGGCTTGGTTAGGCACTTTACTTCTGTTTTCTCATCTACAACAGTAGATGTTCTCTAGGATTCAATACTAATATTGGATGAATGTAATGATGACTGTGTAACTTTCATTTAGTGTTAACCAAAAACGATGGGTTCTCCGTGCCAGGGACTACTCCCAAAGACCAGAGTACCTTTCTCCTTAGCCCCATGCTAGCTTTCCCCACCCCTACAGGGTGCCTGCCACATGTCACTGTTGTATGGACAGTCTCCTTGCACCTCCCCCCGCCAACCTCCATCCCACCACACTTCTCAGGTTTATTTTTCTCCAGTCACTTTTCAACATATTATATAATATGCAGATTTCACTTTTATTCTGTGTTTTTTCCCCAAAAGAATATTAGCTCCATGACAGCAGAGATCTCTGTTTGCTTTCAAAGTGGAAAAATCCCCAGTGCCTCAAAAATTACCTGGCACCTGCCAGGCACTCTCTTAATATTTACTGTAAGAGTGATTTTTTTTTTCCTGAGAAAATGTTTCTGGGACTTTTCTAATCATATTGTTTATACAACTATGAAAGGATAGATTACCATTCTGTGCTACCAGGGCCAAGAAATCCTGGGACGTACCTTTCCAGAGGCTGTCACATTTACTTCTTTCCTTCAAATTTGGTCTCCCATAGAGTCTTTAATATAATATATGGAGAGGTAATCATAAAAATTTAGAGAATCATTATAAAAAAGTAAAATGCTTTTCTAATTCTAGCTTTTCACAGGGATGATCATTTCATTCTGACATCCTTTTATGTTTCCATTTTTACTGAATTGCCAACTTGGTTTCAAAACATATAGATTTCAGTTGCATCCTTTAATGTGGTATAAGAATATCGTGTTTTCCAAGGCTAACCACATTTAGTGACAGCCATTGTCAGACAATAATTTATCAGTGTACTTCTTGATGAAAATTGTGAAATTTTTAGAAATCATGTAAAATTATGGTTTCAAAATAGTTGTATCGACATTGCCAGAAAGAAACTCTACAACCTTGGCCATGCCAACTGTGTGGGCACAGACTCTTCACTTTTGTTCATCTATGTGTCCTCAATGACCAGGCAAGCCAGCCAGACTTCTTAACAGTCTTGGCAGATGTTATTATTATAACAACAACAACAACAACAACAACAAACTGAGAAAGATAACAAGGCAGCTACATCATTTTTGGTTTGTTTGAGTTTGCTTAATAGCCAGAGTATAAATATGTACTCATCTTTCTAGAACTATTATTCTGCCAGCCACACCGTTTGACTTCTATGATAAAGTTGAAGATTCTGAAAACACAGTTCAGTTTTCTGTTTATAATGTCAAATAATTAATGTAAAATTCAACTGATAAAAAAAAATGGGAAGAGTTTACCCACTACTGGAAATGAATTCAGAGTAAGATGACAATCAGATTAAAAAACTATACAAAAAGGGGGGGGGGGCGCCTGGGTGGCTCAGTTGGTTAAGCGACTGCCTTCGGCTCAGGTCATGATCCTGGAGACCCAGGATCGAGTCCCACATCGGGCTCCCTGCTTAGCAGGGGGCCTGCTTCTCCCTCTCTCACTCCCCCTAGGATTTTATTTATTTGACAGAGAGAAACACAGCCAGAGAGGGAACACAAGCAGGGGGAGTGAGAGAGGGAGAAGCAGGCTTCCCACTGAACAGGGAGCCTGATGTGGGGCTCGATCCCGTGTTTCCGGGATCATGACCTGAGCCGAAGGCAGTCGCTTAACCAACTGAGCCACCCAGACACCCGAAAACACACTTTCAACTAAAGACAACTGCAAGTGAAAACTTACTCTAATATATAGATTTAGAACTTGAACAGGTACTTTGCAAAAATGAGGTTAGAAATGAATATATTTGTGGTGGGAGAGATTTTTGATTCATGGAGCAAAGACTATCTTGTTTCAGGTCCATTTAACCAATATCCACTGGCTATGGTAGCATGCTGAAACTATAGTAGGAGATACATGAGTCCTGCAGTCAAAGCAATGGCACAATCATTAAAATAAAAATGGGGAGGTGACAGGCATTAAGGAGGGCACATGACGTGATGAGCTCTGGGTGTGCAACTGATGAATTACTGAATGCTACATCTGAAACTAAAGATGTTTTACATGTTGGCCAATTGAATTTCAAATAAAAGTTTTAAAAATTCAAAAAAATTTAAAAATTTAAAAAATAAAATGGGGAGGTAAGCATATACACATGACTACAAGGCGAAGCACTGTGTCTTGAATATCAGGAAGGGGGAAAACAAAACTCAAAAGAGGCTCAAGGTGGGAGAAGGCAGAGGATCTGTGGGAGAGGTTTTGTTATAGACTTTACAAGATGAGCTATAACAGCAACATGGCAATGGCATAGAGGAAGGCTTATAGTTGAGAGAACTTCTGTAGTCTATGAGTAGTGTTGCCCCTTTGTGTTCAGATGGAACCCCATGCACCCATTTATTATAGCATTTATCATTGGGTTATAATGGTTTCTTTCTCTCCCTATCTAGACTGTACTGTATATGTTATCTAGACTTGCTGAAATAGTTAATAGTTAATCCTCTATATTTGCAGATTCTATATTTGTGAAATTCATATCCCTGCCAAAATTTATTGGTAGTCTCCACAGTGATACATAGAGCACTTTGGCTATTGTTCACAGACCTGTGCAGAGGAGGGAAAAATCTGTCTCCTCATTCACCTGTCCAGCTGATGGTTAACAAGGCCAGGCTCTGCCTTCTTGTTTTGGCTCCCCTACTGCAAACAGGTGTCTTTTACAGCCTGTGTAGTGCCACATGCTTCACATGTTTGTGTTTCGAGTTGGCTATTTTGTTGTTTAAAATGGTCCTAAGCAAAGTGCCAAAGAGTGATTGGTCTAATGTTCCCAAGGGCAAGAAGGTTGTGATGTGCCTTACAGAGCAAATATGCATTAGGGAAGCTTTGCTCAGGATGAACAGCAGTGCTGCTGGCCATGGGTTTGCTCCATGTTAATGAATCAACACAATGTAGTAAAAAGGTGCTTTAAACAGAAACACACATAAAACATGGTTATAGATTGATCAGTTGATAAAAATATTCTGAACAGAGGCTCTGAGGAACAAAATTTGGTATTTCCCCCAGGAGCAATTGTTCAGTATTTAGTAATTCCCTGTGTGCAGTGACTTTATAGAACATAACTGTCCCACATAACAAGACTTGACTGTGTGCTTAGCATTTACTGTTTGGTAGATGGCCCAAGACTTTTATGAACAAATGTCTGATGGTTGGGAATGAGGAGGAATAAACAAGCTCACTGGAAATGTTAAATACTGAGTTTAAGAATCAAGGTTTTAATACCACACAGGCAATGGGAAGCCATTGGGAATTTTCTCCTGGGAGGGCAAGCATTGATTGAATGTGCCAGGTAGCGTGATGGACAGAATGAATATACTTGGGGACCTGCTCTCAAGGAGCTACTACAGAAGCTCCAGAGGTCCTTTAGGAAGACTGATTTCACAGGATGTCCTAGGATGGGTAGAACTGAGAGAAATTGAAGACGCAAAACCAAGCATGCAGCTGTCACCGCCATCCTGACATGATGTGGTGAAGACCAGAGTGAGGGTGCTGGCAAGAGGAAGGGGGAAGTAAGAGGAAGATATTTGGCTTCATTTCTTTTAAGATTTTATTTATTTGAGAGAGAGTGCACACAAGTGAGCAGGGGAGGGAGAGAGAATCTCAAGCAGACTCCAGGCTGAGTGTGGACCCACCATGGGGCCTGATCTCATCACCCTAAGATCATGACCTGAGCCGAAATCAAGAGTTGGCCACTCAACTGACTGAGCAACCCTGGTGCCCCAAATACTTGGCTTATTGTGAAATCAGTAGTAAATGACTTAATACAGACAATGAAGGAGATGGAAGGGACAAAGTTAAATCCTGTAGTTTGCTACCCCCTGACTTTGTTAGCTCCTGTGCATGCAAATGTGTTCCAATCATGTTTCCCTCATCTATGGTTATTACTCTGTGCTCTGCTGAGTCTTTTAAGGCATCAGTGATGGGGTCACAATCCTCCTCTGCTACAACTAAGCAGCCAATGAGTTAGTTGCCTAAGGTTTGGGGTGATGACTGGGGACAGTAGATGTAGTTTTACACTCAGCAGTGAATCTTCACAGTTAATTGTGAAATTTTGCCTGGAAGGAGGCGGGTCCACACTGAATTATCCCTTCAAACAAACAAACCAACCCGGAAAGGTGCACCACGCAAATGACTTCTGTTCTACTGTGTAGTTATGCCCAGCTCTGTATAGTTAAATATTACTAATACAAATTTTACTGCTACATTTGCAAGAAGGGAAGACAGACTATTGTTCTTTGAGAAATTGCATGAGAAAAAATAGAGAGACCCAAGGATCAGCAATTATGCTTTCAGCACTATATGTAAAGCAGGAAGGTAGTTGACAATTCGTAAAGTAAATCCTTCATTGTGAAGTGCGCAGTATCTTTCTTTACATTTCCTATCAGTTGAGAAATAAAACTTTCTCTCTCAGCATGATATTGACAGAAAGTTCTACGTTTGGAAAGCTTTTTAGTTAAACTTCATGTTAAAATACTTCTCAATGTGCTTTTTTCTTATTAAAAGTCATTTTCTAAAGGGACAGTCTATCTTACTACAAGCTATTTGCATTACCAACTATTTTCTAAGGCTATGCAAAGCTGATATCATACTTGGACCCTTTGAAATAACACATATTTTCCCCCCCTGGCAAACTCATTTTGGATAATCAAGAAACGTAGTTGTCTTTATGTCAATTCTTAAGAAAGAATTTGAATGGCATTCTAAGCTAGTAGTATTTATTCTATCTTTGGCTAAATACAACATGTGTTTGACTCAACCTGAGATTAAAAATCAAAGGAGTTTTGATGTTCTTTATCTTTTTTTCATCTGCTTTGAGTTTAACATATCTTTCTGAACAAAGCCATGTTTGTAAAGGATATTAAGTTTTGTTTGGCCACCTTCTCAACGGCAAGTGTACTCAATGGGCCTTAATGCAAGGTTATGCTCCCTAGACTGATTGATATATAAACAGAAGACAGATGGTGTAGAGATGACTCTGATGATAATTCATTTTTCAGCTAGTCATGAAGATATTTTGATTACAGTGTGTTTAAGTAATTATAACACAGTCTGCAATGTTAGTCTTGCTGAGAAGGGAGCACATGGAAAACAAGTTACGTGTTATCCATGCCTAACAAAGGGTGCACTGTGGGGTAATGATTTTAATTCCTAATGCTAGATTAGGACTGGAGGAGTTTAAAATATGTCACACAGTAAGGTAAGTCAATTAAACGTAGACCAAATAAAAAAGGTAACTTCACAGTTTTGAGGCACAAATATTTGTTTTGGAAAGTATATACATGTTACTATATGAAAGAAACCAGTATTTTGACATTTAGGCAACAGTCTGTGTACAGCTAATTAAAAAATTACATGGCTTGATTTTAAGTTTATGTGAATCGTAACTATCATGGAGCTTGCTTTCTGTGTCATGAAATTAAAACTGAAATCAGAGAGTCGACAGTTCAGTAGCACACTCTATTCCTGTTATTAAAGTTTTTTGTTTTTTTTTTTAAGTTGGCTCCACACCCAGCATGGAGCCCAGCATAGGGCCTGAACTCAGGACCCCGAGATCAAGAACTGAGCTGAAACCAAGAATCAGCCTCTTAACCAACTGAGCTCTCCTACTGTTGTTGAAGATTTGAAAGAAAATCTAAGGGGCACCTACGTGGCACTCAGATGGTTAAGCGTCTGCCTTTGGTTCAGATCATGATCTCCAGGTCCTGGGGTGGAGCTCCTGGCTCAGCAGGGAGTCTGCTGCTCTCGTTATCTCTATCTTTCTGTCTCAAATGAAAAAATAAGTTCTTTTTTTAAAAAAGCAGTCCGAAATCAAAATGTCAAAAGGATAATAATTAGAATTGTGTGGCTAAATAGGCCATTTGCGTTTTCATTTCTACAGACTAATCACAGTATATACTTCTTTTTTTTGGTCTCACAATAGGATAATTGATCGCTTAGATGGAGTTCGTTTATTGTGGTCCCTGCTGAAAAATCCTCACCCAGACGTGAAGGCCAGTGCAGCTTGGGCCCTCTGTCCCTGCATCCAGAACGCTAAGGTAAGAACAGACTATAAATCAATCCCTTCTAGAATCTCTAATACTATATTGAATAATGTCATCACAGGTCACTAGTTGCTTTTGGCTTACTTTTGGTTCGACTTATCTGGTAGAAAAGAGTGTTAAATGTTTGTGCCAAAATAATTTCTGAGCAAGGCTTTTCCTGGTTTGTTATTAAATGCCAAATAAAACCAGGCTCTGGTGACAGTGCTTAGCAAGTTCTACGTGGCTGGTGCAATTGAAACAGGTACTCCTGGTAAGTCAAGAGGAAGAAAAGCTGACTGTTCTTATCTCTTGGGTGATAAGAAAATTGTATTTACCTGCTACTTTA
The DNA here is from genome assembly GCA_004023965.1 of Spilogale gracilis. Taxonomy (NCBI): domain Eukaryota; kingdom Metazoa; phylum Chordata; class Mammalia; order Carnivora; family Mephitidae; genus Spilogale; species Spilogale gracilis. The sequence continues at coordinate 22,655 of PITA01022165.1, read as the reverse complement.
AGAAGCATAAAATTGCTTCTGTCTTATTTATCTACTCTGAAATATGACGTGAAAGATAACTAAGTTCTTTGTTACCTTGAAAAAGTAAAATGATTTCATGAATCCCACTTTACTTTATCAATAGACTGAATATAAAACCCATAAATAAAATTTTTATATGACAAGAAAAAGACTGAACTGGAAGAATTTTAGTTCTTCATTTGTAAATTTTATTATTTTCTGTAAAGATCTCTTTTCAGCCTATGTCTATTTCTTAAGATTTTTTTCTATTGATTTAGAGATTATCTTTTCAGATCCTTGTTGCTAGGGATATTTTTCTCTGTTGAATATTTTTATCTAAAGGATTTTATTCCCATAATCAATTTAACATGACTCTAAATATCATCCTAAGTATTACTAGAAATAATCTTTTGTAAAAAGTGAATTATGATATGTACTAGTAACAGAGGAGACCTATTATAAACTGGTCAATAGAATAATATTTTTATAACAGCAAAATAAATATAGAATAACAATATTTTATAACATAAAAATAAAAACACCTTAAATGTCAACCTACAGGAAGATGGACAACAGGATCGTACTGTAGTCATATGATATCATATAATGCACATCTCTCTCTCCATCCCCTCTCCTCCCACAAATAAATAGTCAATACATTTAATAGAAAAGACAAATAGTAGATATGACTAATTATCTCAAAGATAAAGTCTAGTAAATAACTGAGAATGCAAAGTAAAAGTAAAAAGAAAATAGCAGGCAGTAGGGCGAGGCTTGAAGAAAAATAGCACAAGAAAATACATGAAAGGAAAGAGAGCAATTGAATCACTTAAAAAAAAAAAAGGTGGGAAGGTTCTGTAAATTGAAGAGCTGAAGAAAGATTCTAGTCTTCAGATCGAAAACATCCACTTAGTGTCAAGCAGGAAAAACAAAGAAAGTTACCTTTACCTTGACATAAATTCAAATTTGACATTTTCAGAAAATTAAAGGGAAGGAAAAAGTTACATAAGAACAAGGATCGCACCAGTATTAGACTTAACATCATTCACAATAAACTGTAAAAGAAAATGGAACAAATCCTTTACTGTCTTCATAGGAAAGTATTTTTATCCTGGAATTCTATATCCTATAAAAACTAGCATTCAAGTGAGTGTAGAGTAAGGACAGAATAAAGACATTTTTCTTTCAGAAATGTCAAGACTCAGGAAGCTTATTCCCCATAAAACTTTTCTGGAAAAAAAAAGTTTAGACTATTTTCCAGCAAAACAAAAGATTTTTAAAAAGAGAATATTAGTTACAGAAACAATAATAAGCCAATAACTCACTGGAATTTCTAGTTAAATATAAATTTCTGTTGACAATATGGCTCTCAAATTTTATAAAATTTTTAAGAATTTAAAAATAATGGCATAAAATAAAATAAAAGCAGATAGTATTACCACAGTAACAATCTGGATCTAAACTGTCAGATGATTCCAAAAATGTATTAGTGTAAGGTAATAGGTAAACACAAACTAAAGGTCTTTACTTTTCCTGGAGAAGGATTTTTATAGATACTGGTTCATTCTCAATCACTTTCAAAATCTAAATTTAAATACAGAACTTAATTTTGCTTCATCAATGAGACACCGTTTTGTGTATAGATAACATTTCCACACAGTGCTGTTATTATGTGTAAATTGTGTCCTTTATTCTCATGGATTTTAACCACAAATCTGCCTATTTATCTATTACTAGTTGTTATAAGACATTCTGTAAGAGACGTTCCTGTATTTTCATTTTCGTTATACCCGCCCAGGATTTATGTCCTGAATTTCTGACAATGCTAGTAACCTAGACTGAACCACACTCAAACTAAACACAACACAGCATGTTTGTCGTTTAGCCCTTGGCCCTAAGGCCTCCACTGGATCCAGGCCTCCATAAAGAGCTCCAACTTGCTCCATTTCTGATGAATCTTACCTGCCCTCTGCACATTCTCTACTCCTATCACCTAGTGTCTTTAAATTGTTCTCAAGAAAAGGAAACCTCAGCCCCCATCTTATCACTCCTGAAGAAAAAGAAGATTCTTGGTATCTGTTCACTCCTCTTAGCAAGAACTATACTCCTCCTCTGTATGCATTATTATTTAGGTAACACAAACAGTTAAAGAATTTTAAACAAGGAAGTGATGTGAGCAGATTAATTAGAAGAAATGAGGGAGTGATTAATTAGGCTTGTGCAGTGGTTCAGGTGAAAATAATTAGAATCTGACCTAACACAGTGGCACTGTGGGCGAAGAGAAAGAGTCAGTGTAAGAAATAATTGCAGGGGCACCTGGGGGGTTTAATTGGTTAAGTGTCTGACTCTTGATTTCAGCTCAGGTCATGATCTCTGGGTTAGGAGATCAGTTGCGTTGGGCATGGAGCCTGCTTAAGATTCTCTCTCTCCCAACCCTCCTACACTTAACCCACTCTCTTTTTCTAAAAAAAAAAAAAAAAAAAAGAAGGAAAGAAGGAAGGAAGGAAGGAAGGAAGGAAGGAAGAAAGGAAGGAAGGAAGGAAGGAAGGAGGAAGTCCTTGCAAAGTAGATTCAGATATTGGTGAGTGGTTGGTTGTTGGCTGTGAGAAAGAGGTCAAGAGAGGGTTTGAATTTTTGTTTTTTGTTGTATTTTAACTTCGACAATTAAGAAATAGTAACTTTACAAAACATGAGAAGAACACAATGTCAGGCAAAGATAGTGAATTTGTTTTCATCAAGCAGAGATACCTAGTCATTTGAGTATATGAACCTGGGTATCTGGAAAGGACTCAGGCCTAGAGATGGATATGTGAGAATTATCAGCGTGTCAGAAGAGGCTGGAGTCTGAAGAATAAAGGCAAGGCAGAGGGTAGGGAGTAAGGAGAGAAGGGCAAAGAGAAGTCATAGTTGACTAAAGAGTGAAAAGATAGATAATAATCATGGAGGGTGACAAGAAAGCCAAGAAAGAGAATGAATTCAAGAAGAGAGGTCATATTCAATAATATCATTTGTCCCTAGGAGGTCATTTACATTTGAAAATGGAAATGAGTACATTAAATATGAAAAATAGGTGGTCATTGTTCATAAACATTTTAATTGAGAGAATTTTTTTTTTAAAGATTTTATTTATTTGACAGAGAGAAACAAAGCCAGAGAGAGAACACAAGTAGGGGGAGTGAGAGCGGGAGAAGCAGGCTTCCTGCCGAGCAGAGAGCCCGATGTGGGGCTCGATCCCGGGTCTCCGGGATCATGACCTAAGCTGAAGGCAGTCGCTTAACCAACTGAGCCACCCAGGCGCCCCTTATTGAGAGAATTTAAGTGAGATGGCAGTGAGATGAGAAATTAAGGGGAAAAATAAATATAAAGAAGGTTATTAGTTCTTACTAGAAGTAGCTGTTACGAAGAGACAGTGTGAAGTCCAGAAGATACCTCAGGTTTAAAGGAATGATTAATATGGGAAAGGTATGAGAGGGAGAGGGTATGTGTGTAGCAGATGTAGGAAGGGAGGGAATAGGGGGAGGAGGGAGGGAGGAAGTGAGGAAGGAATAGCTTTAAGTATTCCTTAATTTTACAAGTACATTACTCTGAGTCATATAAAAACTTGTGCAGTGCCAACCAAAAGGACAATTCTAGAATGCATAATTACTAAGAGTGAGTCCATTGAGAGCAAGCAAGGAGAACTTCTGTAAAAAGTACTAAAAAGGACAACTTGTTATTTCATCCAGGTGACATATACATAGCCAATCTTCTATCATCATTGAATTTAAAATTCAGAAAATTATCAGAAAGATCTGAATTAATACCCCTATTTAAATTAAAAAATATTGAAGTCAGACTTTTTATACTTGACAATAAGTATAATTTGGCTGATTATTTCAACAATGAGGACTGGTATTTCTGATTAGGCAATGCAGAAGACATAACCATAATTGAATTAACTAAATATTCAAGGTAAACATTATGATGACATATATATCAGAAAATATATCTCCTAGGACTGAATTTACGGTGAACATTTTTAGCGTCAATTTGTAATAGATGGATACATATCTTTTTAAAAATATATTAAGATATGTGAGCACAAGTTTTGAAGACTGTTGGTCTCGTATACCAGGTTTGGTCGGTGAAATGAGACAGAAGGAAATTTAAGACATCTTTCCTCAAGAAGAGAGCCTGATTTGCAAGGCTCTTGTCTTTCTGAAAAATCCTATTTTCCAGGATCAGAGTGTAAATGAATATTATATTGGTCTCTCTCCTTGCATCTTTATAGAATGAAACTCATCCTCCCAAGGTAGAAGGATACGATACCTCAGGAGTAGAGTATGAAAGAGGACATGTGCTCATAAAGGCAAAAGGAAAGAAGCACATTTATAATACTGAAAAATAGCATCTCATTATGTATACAGATCCCAATTCATGGTTTAAGACAGCTCTATCTAATAGAATTTTCTGTGGTGATGGAAATGTATTCTTCAAATATGGTAACCATTAACCCCTGTGGCTATTGAGCACTTCAAATGTGACCAGTATGACTAAGGAACTGAATTTTTAATTATATTAAGCTTTAACTTAATTAAGTTATTTAAATTAACTTTAATTAACTTAAATAGCCGCATGTAGCTAGTGGCTGTTGTGTTAGATAGTACAAGTCAAAGATATGCAAATAATGGAGGGTTGTTTTCTTTAAGGCAACCCCTACAAAGAGCTGTAAACCTCAAGGTTTACATGATTACAAATGGTTACATGTTCACTATGTAAAATTTAGAAAGTAAATAAAAACAAGGAGCTTTACAAGTTTTTTGTAAATTGTTTTATAATTAAAAATAAAAGCAAAGGAAAAAATTACCTGTAATTTCAGTACTTGGGGCTAACCATCAGTAAGAGTTAGACTCGGGTTTTTTCCATAACAATGAATTGCGCATCTCTCTCTTATTCTCTACATATGTCTTTCCATATCCCTGTCTAGTTTTCTTGGCTGTATAGTATTTTGTTGTATGAGCATATCATAATTTTTATGCAATTAAATTTCCAGTGTTAAAGAAGAATGAGGTTAGTGAAATGAAAATTTTGATTTGAGCTTTAAAATATTCTTTTCAGGGCACCTGAGTGGCTCAGTGGGTTAAAGCCTCTGCCTTCGGCTCAGGTCATAATCTCAGGGTCCTGGGATCGAGGCCCACGTCGGGCTCTCTGCTCAGCAAGGAACCTGCTTCCTCCTCTCTCTCTGCCTGCCTCTCTGCCTACTTGTGATCTCTCTCTCTGTGTCAAATAAATAAATAAATAAAATCTTTAAAAAAATTCTTTTCACATAGAGAAAATTAAGTTCCCTCTGATCCACTGGTAAATCATAGTTTCCAGGGCTTAATCCATGGTTTCCATTAAATAGTTAAAAAGTATAGCCTCACAAAAAAGAAGACACTACAAAGAGCTGTAAACCTCAAGGTTTACATGATTACAAATGGTTACATGTTCACTATGTAAAATTTAGAAAGTAAATAAAAACAAGGAGTTTTACAAGTTTTTTTGTAAATTTGTAAGTGATGTGTAAGTGATCTTGATCTCCTACACAAAAAAGGAGAACAGCAGGCCAATATCTCTCATGAGTATAGATGCAAAAATCCACAACAAAATACTAGCAAAAAAAAAAAAATCCAACAATGCATATAAAAAATCATACACCATGATCTAGTGAGATTTATTCCTGGGATGCAAGGGTGACTTAATATTCACAAAATATTTAATGTGATATGTCACATGAATAAGATAAAAGATAAAAATCATACGATCATTTTAATAGATGCTTTTTCACATTCAACAAAGTACATCCATTCATGATATAAGTTCTCTGCAAAGTAGGTCTAGAGGGAACATATCTCAACATAATAAAGACCTTAAATGAAAAACCCACAGTCAACATCAGTCTTACTGGTGAAACAATAAGCACTTTTCCACTAAGGTCAGGAATAAAACAAGGATGTCCACTCTCACCACTTTTATTCAACATGGTACTGGAAGTCTTAGCCATAGCAGTTAGACAACTTAAGGAAATAAAATACATCCAAATTTGTAAGAAAGAAGTAAAAAACTCTCACTATTTGCAATTGACATGATACTATATAGAAAGCCCTAAAGATTCCACCAAAAAATTACTAGAACTGATAAATGAATTCAGTCAAGTCACAGTGTACAATGTACAGAAATCTGTTGTATTCCTATACACCAGTAATGAAGCAGCAGAAATGAAAGTAAGAAAACAACCCCATTTAAAATTGCACCAAAAACAATAAAATATTTAGGAATAAACTTAACCAAAGAAGTGGGAGGCCTGTACTCTGAAAACTGTAAAGTAGAAAATAATGCCTGAGTGGAACATGCTGTAGTATTAATAATTAGTAAATGGACTGGGTTTATACTTCTTGATCACTTACATTTGTGTTTTTATTTTGCTTGGAAGAGTTTTGTGACAATACATGAAGAGAATAAATTAAAAATTTAAAATTAGCGTAATATAATTAATATAATATTAAAAGTTAGTTATTTCATTTAATCTCTGGGCATATAAAATAACTTCATTAATTCAACAACATTATTTAGTATTGTTCACCAAACTCTTAAAAATCAGCTTAACATAAATGCATAACATTTATGCAATTAAATTTCCAGTATTTAACTACAGAATGAAGTTAAACAAAATAATTGAGCCTTTCTAGAATTTTCTTTCACATACAGAAAGAAAGTAAAGTTACCTCTGACCTATTGGTAGAAATTCAGACAAGTAGCTCAGGGAAGTGTTTTATAGTTGACATTGTGTCGTAAGCTAAAGAGCAGTGTTTTCCATGGTGGTACGTAAAATAAGCATGCATTTTACAATCAACTGCCTTTTGGATTAGTAAAATAATATGGGTAAAGATACTTTTAAATGTCTGTGTGCATGGAGGGAAGTTATGTGTACTTGGAACTCTTGGGGTCTCATGTGTATTATTTTATAATACCATCCAAAATTTATCCCACCAGATTATATTCAATTTAGCATTTTCAAGTAGCATTATGGATATGCTATGGTTTTTAGATGAATTAAAATTGTTTTTTTTTAAAGATTTTATTTATTTATTTGACAGAGAGAAACACAGCTAGAGAGGGAACACAAACAATGGGAGTGAGAGAGGGAGAAGCAGGCATCCTGCCAAGCAGGGAGCCAGAATGCGGGGCTTGATCCCAGGACTCCGAGATCATGGCCTGAGCCTAAGGCAGACGCTTAATGCCTGAGCCACCCAGGCACCTCTAAACTTGTTTTCTAATGAGACTGCAAGTTCTGAAGGAGAGTAGAGGCAGGAAAGGTTTTTTTGAATATGCCAGGCATCCAGTTTGCAGTAAAATAATGGAACCAGAAGAGATCTTGCCAGGTATTTTGGTCCATTCTTCCTGCCCACCCCACCCATTCTCAGGTAAGTTAATGACTCAACTTTTGAGGAAAGAGTGCCTTTTATTTTTAAGAAAGGATTTCCGTATTTTTTTCACATAAGATGTTTTGCAAGTAATTTAGGCTGATGAACTTATGAATGATAGGATTTAGCACCATTCTGAAAGAAAGAACCTCCTTTCTGGATTAACAGCACTGAGAGAAGTGTGGTAGAAACCAGCCATTGTTAATTACAGCTAAGAGCACAAGCCACGCCTTAAGACAAGGTATGGCTATTTCAGGGTCCCTGCCACGTCTATCAGGCATCATGAAACCTAAGCACACTAGGTTTGAGTCCATGTGGAATGGACATGGTGAAATGTTAACTGTTCAAAACAGATGTTATCCATTTTTTAATATTTCTAACAACATGTGTATTAGAATACATTTTCAGATCTGTTAAGAAAATGAGAAATGAAAATCAGTTCTAGTGAATGTATTCCATCTTTTCTCACAAAGAAATATTTAAAGTTACCAATCAGGGAATGAGCTACACAACAAAGTACTTCACTACTGAATTGTGGGGATCATTGAGACAAAGGTTCATAGTGTAATTCTTCATTGAAGCTGCCTTATAGTTGTTATATGCATAAAACAAATGGAATATGAGATCTTCATGGTAAGGAGGATTGACACCTTTGACCAATAGACCACTGTCTTAATTAAAAAGCATAAAATTGTCCTTCATTTTAGAGAAAGTCGGTATAAAATAGTTTTTGATATCTTCAGCGGTAAAGAAAATGTGCTTGGTAAAAAAAGGTATGTTTGGCAATCTTAATAATTACTTGTCCATTCTTTATATGACTGAGAAATCAGAGTGTGAAATATGAATCTGTTTTATGGTCATATGTAAAACTTGAAAGACTAAGAAAATAAGCATCTTCTATCAGAAAACTACCTAGTATTCTTCAGTCTATTGAGAACTGAGGAACAGAAGGCTGAACTAAAGTGAACTAACCACGAAAAATTCACTGCATATTTTTCTAAGTCATTTTATTTAACAGTGTACCACTTCAAGGTGAGGTTTTTTTGTGTGTGTTAGGCTCCGGGAAAGTTTATTCTTGGGTTTTTTCCAATTAAGCTTGCTACAAAGGATAGAGAGCCTAATGACCTCTGTAGTGATGTTATTTAGTAAATTTCATGAGCCACAAATATAGTTGCAGATGATTAAGTACTTTGTGAAAAGTGTGAGAGATTTGTAAATGGAAGTGAAAAGCTGTTCCTTTCAAGCTGAATGATCAAACACATTTTTGGAGAAAAACAGTGATTGAACAGGTGTTCAGTATTACAAACTTGTGATGTAAAGAATGTAACATCTGAGTCTGGCAAAAATCCATGCATTAAATTTTTTGTTCTTAAGAAGCAAAACTCTGCTGCAGAAAGTCGACTCAAATTTGTGCTCCATGAACATAAGGTATTGAAAAATACAGAAACTTGTATGAAAAATATATAACTGGTATGTCGCTTCTAATTATTTTCTTGTCTTTCACTGACTTTTTTAAGAATCATTTTCTTTCGTAAAATATCATTTCACTTTTGTTATTTCTTCTTTTGAATGTTGCAAGATAGTATTTGATTTTCTTAATTCGGCTTCTTTACAGTAATGGTTAAGTTTTTAGTAAGAAAAAATAGAAGTTTAAACATGTTTGCCCTTTTATAAGGCAAGTTTATATTAAAATTTTATTTTATAACCACCACTCATGAATCAGATAGGAAATAGATATTCTCATTTTAGAATAAATAATCTGCATATCTAGTAAGCCAGTTATAGAATTAGGAAGAAAACTCAGTATGTCTTCCAAATCAGTAATATATCCATTAGATCATTTGGCTTCCTAACTTTCCTAAACTTAATTTTGCTGCTTGTTTAGAAAATAATGTTTGGTTCTGAATTTTGAGTCTTGGAGGAAAATGATCACTAGTAATTTCAAAACCAGTGGCCTATGGATCTCCTCCAAGTAGAGTAGCTAATCAGAGACATTTAAGAATGGTTCCCCAAAAACGAAGAGAAAAAGTTACTTTCTGTGAGGTTTGAATACATTCTTAGGAAATTTTAGCCAGGAATGTTGAGCCCTGAGTGTGGATGAGGCCAACTTCCTGACTCCAGGTGTGACAGAACACAGCTGATCAAACAAGACAGAAATCTGACATCACTCTCTGTTTAACTTCAGCTGTCCAATGACCCATGCCCAATCAGGAAGCCAAGGAGAAGCTGGAGAAGGCATGTGTAGGGGTATAGTTTCATACTAAGAATACTGCCATCAACATGGTTTATGAGCTTTGATTTGATCATGTTTGGGCCCTAAAATGTATAGTTGTCCAACAGTGTTCCAAATAGGCTACACTGTTTTTTAAAAAATTTAAAATCTCTTTACAATGTGATCCATGTTTGTGTTCTGTCTGCCTAGCTGCAGTCTGCTATCATTTTTAAGTCACCACGTAGTTCAAAATATACTCATCTGGCCCCCAGGTCTGAAAATCCTAAAAGATTAAGGTGAACTGTGTTACAAGTATTTTTTCTGTATGCCAGATTTTCAAGTAGGGGCATGAAGGACCAAAACAATAGTGAGGGTATTAAACAGCTTACATCTTCAGACTACAGCTGGAAGGACCACCATCTGAGGTCAAATTTGTTGCTTTCACCTGGATTCTTTGTTTACTATTGCTCTCCCATTCCATGTGCTTCTCAGACCCTACTCCAAAAAGGAGCTAGTCTGTAATGCAGGTTGCTAATCTAGGAACTAATTGATAGTGGTGTAGTATACAGAATGTAAAGTTATAACCAGAGGTATAGCCCTATTCTTCACTTAAATTTTAATTAGTTAAAATACAGTGCAATATTTGCTTCTGGAGTAGAATTCAGTGATTTATTACTTAGACACACAACACCTAGTGCTCATCACAAGTGCCCTCTTTAATACCCATCACGCATCTAGCTCAACCCCACCCACCTCCAATTTGTTCTCTATCATTAAGATTCTCTTATGGCTTGATTCTGTCTCTCCTTTTCCCTCCCAGTCCCATATATTCATTTATTTTCTTTCTTATATTCCACATATGAATGAGATCATATGGTATTTGTCTTTCTCTGACTGACTTACTTAGCATAATATACTCTAGTTCTATCCACATCATTTCCAATGGCAACATTTCGTTCTTTTAGATGGCTGAGTAATATTCCATTGTGTATATATACACTACATCTTCTTTATCCATTCATCAGTTGATGGACATTTGGTCTCTTTCAATAGTTTCACTGTTGTTGATAATGCTGAGGTATAGCCTATTCTAAACAGGTATGTACAAAATCCTGCCAACAATTAGCTATTTGTGAAACCATTTAACCATCTTATTTTGAAAGTACAGTTATTAATTACCAATTACTTTATTAAATTAATAATCTTATCCATTAAATTGATCATATCATATGTCCACCTCAGCCATGAACACCTAGGATCACATTGTACTTTTTGCTATCAGAAACTGTACCATCTCAAAATTCAGTGACCCAGAAATATCTGAGGCCCAAGTTTCTAGACACAAGTTTACATCCCTCCATTTCTCTAGACACACATCTTCATATAAGAATTAGCCATAGGCAGTAGTTAGTGGTAATGTTTTCCTGCCTCCTTTCATGAATGTGAAAGCCCTTATGCCCCCCTATTTTTAAGAAGTGAAATAGATTTGAGTCCTATGCCTGGAATATTTTTATTATCTTAGTTCTAGACCTGAACTCAGCATGCTCGTAACTTCAGCTTCATTGTCCTTTGGATTCTTTTCTCCTAGGATTTTTATAGTTCAGGTCTTATATTTAGGTCATTTATCCATTCTGAGTTAATTTTTTTAATATGATAAAAGGTAAGGGTCCATCTTCATTCTTTGTGCATGTAGATATCCAATTTTTACAACGTTATTTGTTGAAAAACTCTCCTTTCCCCCATTGAATGGTCTTGGTAACCTTATCAAAAAACATTCAACAAAATAAATACCCAAGGGTTTATATGTGGGTCTCTATCCTATTCTATTGGTCTGCATGTCTGTTTATATACCAGTACCTCACTCCTTTAATTATGATAGCTTTGTAGTAAGTTTTGAAATCAGGACATCTGAGGAGTCCAGCTTCATCTTTCTTTTTCAAGACTGTATTGGCAGTTCAGGGTCCCTTAAGATTCCACGTGAATTTTAGGATGAATTTATTTATTTCTTCAAAAAATTATTCGGATTTTGATAGTGATTGCATTGAATCTATAGATCACTATGGGTGGTATTGACATCCAAACAATATTAAATCTTCCAATAAATGAACCAGATATCTTTCCATTTATTTGTGTCTAATATCTTTAGCAAGGTTTTATAGTTTTCAGTATACAAATTTTTTGCCTCTTTGGCTAAGAGTTCATTCCTGAGTATTTTATTCTTTCAGATGCTATTGTAATTGGCACTGTTATCCTAATTTCCATTTCACACTGTTCATTATTAGCCTATAAAAACACAACTGATACAGTGTTGCTGAATTCAATTATTCTACCAGTTTATTGTAGAATTTAGGGCTTTCTACATAGAGGATCATGCTATGTGTGAACAGAGATAATTTTTTTTCTTCCTTTCCGATTTGGATTTTAAAATTTCTTTTTCTTGGGGTGCCTGTGTGGTGAGTTGGTTTCAGCTCACGTTGTGATCTCAGGATTGTGAGATCAAGCCCCTCATGGGGCTCAGTGCAGAGTTTGCTAGAGATTCCCTCTCCCTCTACACACACTCCCCCCCTCCCGACATTTGCACGTACTCTCTCATTCTCTCTCTCAAATAAATATTTTTTAAAAATAAAATTACTTTTTCTTTTCTAATTGGACGGAGGTAGTCCAGTAGGACTTCCAGTACTATTTTAAATACAAATGGTGAAAGCAGGCATACTTGTGTTGCTCCTGATCTTGTAGGGAAAGTTTTCAGTCTTTCATCATTGATTATTATATGGATTGTGAGTTTTTTCTATGTGGCTTTCATTATGTTGAAATAGCTTCCTTCTATTCTGAGTTTGTTGACTTAAAAAAAAAATCATGTAAGGGTGGGATGCTTGGGTGGCTCAGTTGATTAAGCATCTGCCTTCAGCTCAGTCCATGATCCCAGGGGCCTGGTTATTGAGTCCCTCTTTGGGCTCCCTGCTCAGTGGACAGCCTGCTTCTCCCACTACCTCGGCCTGTCACCCAACTCATGTTCTCTCTCTCTCTGAGAAATTAAATAAATCTTTTTAAAAAATCATGTTAGGGAGGAGGGGTAAGATGGCAGAGAAATAGGAGACCCTGTTTCAAAAGGTCTTCTGAAGTGAGCTGAAGTATCTACCAGGACAATCTGAACAGCCATGAAATCAGCCTGAGATGTAAGACTACACACTTCTGGATCTCTACGGGGGCAGAAGAGCATCAGCAGAGAGGTAAGGCAGAGCGGGAGTGCTCCGACTGATTTAAGAGGAGAAGTAGAAGGGGGAGGGAGCCACCAGAAGCGACCCATTGAAAGTAACACCCCAATACAGAAGTGCCCTATGCTCAGGGACCAGCATCAACTTATAGTCTGGTTAAAAGCACTCAAAAGCAAAGGGTCTTGGATGCCTGGGTGGCTCAGTGGGTTAAAGCCTCTGCTTTTGGCTCAGAGTCCTGGGATCGAGGCCCTCGTCTGGCTGTCTGCTTAGCAAGGAACCTGCTTCGTCCTCTCTCTCTGCTTGCCTCTCTGCCTACTTATAACCTCTCTGTCAAATAAATAAATAAATAAATAAATAAATAAATAAATAAATAAACAAACAAACGAATAAATAATAAATAATAGATAGATAGATAGATAGATAGATAGATAGATAGATAGATAGATAGATAACAAAGGGTCCTCACCAATGCCAGGGCTATATAGCTACGGCTCTGGGCCAGGGATAGAAAGCGCTCCCTAGCGCCCGGCGTGAGGGAACCTGGCAATGCGGAGTATCTTCCGAGTATCTTTAAAACTGCCGCTTTTTTCCCCACTGCTTTTTTCTGCCCCTTGGGCCAGGCTTGCGCAACCCCTGCAAGGGAGGCGACTCTGCAGACTTGGCTATGACTTGCGGGACCGTGGGATCTAGTCCTTCCTGCGTGGGAGTGCGCTACAGCGACTCTCTGGGCAGAGACAGGGTCTCACCATCTGAAATCAGTCACAGTTTCCTTCGCAGAAGTGAAAGGAAAAGCGGGGGCTTTGGGCGCCATTCTGCCCAGTTGCACCCGGTTGTGAGAAGTGGTGAGACAAAAAGGAAGACACGGAGAGAGTCTGTGTGCCCTGCACCATCCAGAGGGCTGCTAACTGAGGCCTCTCTCTGAGACGGAGGTCTGGGGGCAGACATCTTGCTCTGGCCAGACTTTCCAAAAAGCTGCAAAAGAACAAACTCTCCAGAGAACAAAAGCCTGAAGACCTGGTTGCCAGGGAGCCCAGACCCTAGGAAGGGGGCGGAGAGACTCAGACCAGGTAGAAGGGACTGAAAAAAAGCGAGGCAGGCACTGCCCTCAGAAGGGAAGCCGGATGACAAGAGCCTAACACCATAGGGCCTCCATAAAACTGTGAAACCCCAACACTGGGGGAGAAGCAATATATTAAGCTCCTGGTACTACCCCAAAAGCCTTACGCTTTATAGATACAGTTTTTCACGTCATTTTCTTTTTAACTTTTTTCTATTTTTATTTTTTAAGTTTTTACTTTAAATTTAAGATTTATTCTCGCAGTTTTTGTTTTTATTTTTAACCCACTTATTATTACAACGTGATAACATTCCATAACTCTTTACCTTGAACTTTTTTCAAACACATACCTGTGTTTTGTTGTTGTTGCTTCTTTTGTTTGTTTTTTCTTTTCTTTGTTTTTTCTTTCCTTTATTCTTTTTTCTTTTAAATATACATACGGTTATAACATTCAGGGTAATCCTCCATTCCTATTCAATACTACCCCTATTTAAAAACCAGTTTTAATCTCCCTATATATCTAGAATGTGGACTCCTCTAACAGTAATAGCAAGACACACCCAAGAGAATCTGAAATACTTTCCTTGCCCAAAATGAGGGTTCAGGGTTCACACTCACCTTCCCATCCTATTCTTCTGTCTGTGTTTCTGTGCAATTGTTTTTACCTTAGTAATATATAAATACTGGTCTTGGAGGTCATTTGAATTAGGTTTAGTTTTTTGATCTCTTCACCTTTTTTTTACTTTTGATGGTCTTTTTCTTTACTCTGTTGTGGTTTTGTACCATATAAATCCTACCATTGGGGCCAATTTGAGCTAGGTTTTTTCTTTTATCTTTTTCTGTCTCTTTTTTCTTTCTTCTTCCTTTTTGGTGGTGACTTCTGATTGCTCCAAAACCTAAAAATGAGCAACTCACCTGGACAGTGGTTGATATATTCAGCTATGCATCCCCTCAAACACCCCTTGCCAAAATGACTCAGAGGAGGAATAACCAACAGAAGAAAAACCAGAGACTGCAACCCCTGTCACAAAACTATTGGATATGAACACAAACAATATGGCAGAAATGGAATTCAGGGCAGCAATCACCCAAGTAATGGCTACATTGGAAAAGAACATTAATGGCAAGATAGAAGCTCTATGGACAGCAGGAAAAGCCAAACTGGCAGAGGATAAAAAGGCTATTAGTGAGATGCAATCTAATTTAAATACGCAAACAGCTAGGGTAGGTGAAGCTGAAGATCATATTAGTGATTTAGAAGACAGATGGGTTGAGAAGAAGGAGCAAGAGAAGTCTTGGAACAAACAGCTAAAATCCCATGAAAAGAGAATTAGGGAAATAAATTATGCCATGAAATGCTCCAATATTAGAATTATTGGAATCCCCGAGGGAGCTGAGAGAGAGAGAAGCCTAGAAGATATAGTTGAACAAATTATGGATGAAATTTTCCTAATCAGGGGAATGAAACAAGTATTCATGTCTTAGAGGCTGAGAGGAATCCCCCCCAGATCAATGAGGCTAGTAAACCTCTAGGCACATAACTGAAATTCATGAATTATAAAATCAAAGAATAGGCTTAAGGGCAGCTAGGGGGAAGTGATCCCTTAAGTACAGAGGGAGGACCATCAGAATAACTTCAGACCTATCCATAGAAACCTAGAAAGCCAGAAAGGGCTGGCAAGACATATTCAAGAAGTTACATGAAAAAAAATATGCAACCAAGGATAATGTATCCAGCAAGGTTGACTTTCAAAATGGAAGGAGAGATAAAGAGCTTCCAGGACTGCCAAGGTCTAAACGATTATGCAACCACCAAGCCAGCACTACAAGAAATATTAAGGGGGGGGTTACTATAAAAGAGAAATGAACCCAAGAGTGACACAGAACAGAAATTTACAGAGGTAATCTATAAGAAACATGAACTTCATAGGCAACATGATGTCAATAAAAACGTATCTTATCAATAATCACACTCAATGTGAATGGCCTAAATGCTCCAATAAAAAGGCACAGGATTGCAGACTGGATAAAACAACAGGACCCATCCATATGCTGTTTACAAGAGAGACATTTTGAATCTAAAGACACTTCTAGATTGAAAGTGAGGGAATAGAGAGCCATCTTCCATGCCAATGGACCTCAAAAGAAATTCAGGGTAGTGATTCTCATATCTGACAAATTAGATTTTAACCTAAAGACTGTAGTCAGAGACATGGAAGGACACTACATCATTCTCAAAGGGTCTATACACCAAGAAGACCTAATAATTATAAATATTTATGCCCCCAACATGGGAGCAGCCAACTACATAAGCCAACTGTTAAGCAAAATAAAGAGTCATATCGATAGGAATACATTAATTGTAGGAGATCTTAACACACCACTCTCAGCAATGGACAGATCATCTAAACATAAAATCAACAAAGAAACAAGAAATTTGAATGACACATTGGACCAGATGGGTCTCATAGATATATTCAGAACATTCCACTGTAAAACAGCAGAATACTCATTCTTCTCAAGTGCACATGGAACTTTCTCCAGAATAAAACACATATGAGGTCACAAATCATGGCTCAACCAATACCAGAAGATTGAGATTATTCTCTGAATATTCTCTGACCACAATGCCTTGAAACCAGAACTCAACCACAACAAGAAGTTCAGAAGAAAATCAAACACTTGGAAGCAAAAGACTATCCTGTTCAAGAATCTTTGGATCAACCAGGAAATCAAAGAAGAACTGAAACACTTCATGGAAACCAATGAGAATGAAGATACATCAATCCAAAACCTATGGGATACAGCAAAGGCAGTCCTATGGGGAAAATACATAGCCATCCAAGCCTCATTCAAAAAAATTTAAAAATCCTGAATACACCAACTCTCATTACACCTTAAAGAACTGGAAAATCAACAATAAATTAAACCAACCCCCCACAAAAGACAGGAAATAATTAAGATTAGAGCAGAGATCAATGAATTAGAAACTAGAGATACAGTAGAACACATCAATGAAACTAGAAGCTGGTTCTCTGAATGAATTAATGAGATCAATAAACCATTGGCCAAACTAATCCAAAAGAAAGGGAAGAAGACCCAAATTAAAAAAATTATGAATGAAAGGGAAGAGATCATTACTAACACCAAAGAAACAGAAACAATCATCAGAAATTACTATCAACAGTTATATTTCAATAAATTTAACAATCTAGAAGATACAGATGCATTCCTGGAAACCTCTAAACTTCCAAGACTGAAAAAGAAATTGACAATCTGAATAGACCAATATCTAGTAATGAGAATGAAGTGGTGATCAAAAACGTCCCAAAAAACAAGAGCCTAGAACCTGACGGATTCCCTAGGGAATTCTACCAAAAATTCAAAGAAGAAATAACACCTATTCTCCTGAAGCTGTTTCAAAAAATAGAAACAGAAGGAAAACTTCAAGACTCTATGAAGCCAGCATTAATCTAATCCCCAAACCAGACAAAGACCCCATCAAAAAGGAGAACTTCAGACCAATATCTCTGATGAATATGGATACTAAGATCTTTAACAAGATCCTTGATAAAAGGATTCAGCAATACATTAAAAAGATTCTCCACCACGACCAGGTGGGATTAATCCCAGGGATGCAAGGGTGGTTCAACACTCGCAAATCAATCAATGTGATAGAACAAATCAATGAGAAGAGAGAAAAACCACATGGTACTCTCAATTGATGCAGAAAAAGCATTTGACAAAATACAACATCTGTTCCTGATTAAAACTCTTCAAAGTATAGGGATAGAGGGAACATTCCTCAACCTCATAATATCTATCTATAAAAAACCCACAGTAAATATCATTCTCAATGGGGAAAAACTGACATCCTTCCCTCTGAGATCAGGAAGAAGACATGAAGCCCTCTCTCACCACTGTTGTTCAACATAGTGTCAGAAAGAAAGAAAGGTATTCAAATTGGCAAAGAAAAAGTCAAACTCTCTCTCTTTGCAGATGACATGATACTCTATGTGGAAAACCCAAAATACTCTACCCCCAAACTACTAGAACTCATACAACCATTCAGTAACATGGCAGGATACAAAATCAATGCTCAGAAATCAGTTGCATTCTTATACAATAACAATGAAAATATAGAAAGAGAAATCAGTGAATTGGTTCCGTTTACTATAACACCAAAACCCGTAAGATACCTAGGAATAAACCTACCAAAAGAAGTTAAGAAAGTGTATTTGAGGAACTATAGAACACTCCTGAAAGAAACTGAAGAAGACACAAAAAGATGGAAGAGCATTCCATGCTCATGGATCGGAAGAATAAACATTGTTAAAATGTCTATACTGCCCAGAGCAATCTATACTTTCAATGCCACCCTGATCAAAATTTCACCAACATTTTGCACAGTGTTGGAACAAACAATATTAAAATTTATATGGAACCCAAAAAAGACCCCAAATTGCTAAGGAATTGTTAAGAAGAAAAACAAAGCTGAGGGCATCACATTACCTGATTTCATGCTTTTTACAAAGGTGTGATCACCAAGACAGCATGGTACTGGCACAAAAACAGACACATAGACCAATGGAACAGAGTAGAGAGTCCAGAAATCGACCCACAAATCTATGGGCAAATCATCTTTGACAAAGCAGGAAAAAATATCCAGTGGAAAAAAGACAGTCTCTTCAATAAATGGTCCTGGGAATATTGGACAGCTACGTATAGAAGAATGAAACTAGACCATTCTCTTATGTCACACACAAAGATAAACTCAAAATGGATGAAAGACCTCAACGTGAGGCAAGGATCGATCAAAATCCTGGAGAAGTACATAGGGAGTAACCTCTTTGACATCAGCCACAGCAACTTCTTTCAAGGCACGTCTCCAAAGGCAAGGAAACAAAAGTGAAAATGAACTTTTGGGACTTTATCAAAATGAAAAGCTTCTGCACCGCAAAGGAAACAGTCAACAAAACAGTCAACTCATGTAATGGGAAGGGATGTTTGTAAATGACACTACAAAGGGCTGATATCCAAGATCTATAAAGAACTACTCAAACTCAACACCCAAAAAGAAGATGATCACATCCAAAAATGGGCAGGAGACATGAAGAGGTACTTCTCCATAGAAGGCATACAAATGGCTAACAGACACATGAAAAAATGTTCAACATCACTAAGTTGATATTTTGTTCTGCAAACTATTTTTAACATATACATCCTCAAAATATTAGAAAATATAACACTAGGAGCAGCTATTATCATATGCCAGTCACCTTGTTATATGTTTTATATGTATCCCTTTAACAACCCTCAAGAGATAAATACTATTAGCTCCATTTTACAGATAAAGAAACAGAAGCTTAGTGAAGTTATGTAGCTTGCTCAAAGCCTACTAGCTAATAATGATGAAATTGGGATATGAACCAGGTATTCTCACCATATGACTTAAATTCTTAAACCAGTGGTTCTCAAACTTTGGTGTATATTGTGGTCACCTAAAGTTATGTTTCGATGCTGGATCCCACCACTGTACATTTTTATTTAATTGGTATGAGGTCCAACATAGGCTTAGGAAAGGTAAAAATTCCCTTTGGAATTCTAATTTACAAAACAGTTTGAGGACTACTGCCTCAAAAGCTGTATTTTCTACCTCCTTAAGGAATTTTTTAAACATAAGAATGCTTAGATAAATAACTTACCCAAAGTATCCAGATGGTTCACTTGGTTTCTCTAAGCTTTATATAGAAATAAATTTCTATATAAATTTCTATATATTTCACTTCTACAAAGTGAAATTTACATATAAAATCTTATCTCTTTTATACGAAAATTGTTCAATCCAATTTATGCAATAAAAGGGAGCTGGAAATCCCATAAATATAGAATGTGGGAGTACTGGTTGTATAATAATTCACTTAGAAAAGATACAGGGATTTGGGCTACCTTCAAAGCTTAACATGAACAAATAGGGTAACGTAACTGCTGTAATAGTGTGTGGTTGGCCACACTAGCAGAAGTAATGTATCTACTTCATAAAAGATAAGAGTTAAACTCTGGGTGTGTTTTAAAGAGAAACTTGATGAAAGAGAGGGGAGACCTAGGAAAATCATTTCACATGAAAATTAGTTAAAAGTAACATCACAGAAGATAAGGGATACAAGATATCTTGCTTTGAATATTAGTACATGTATGAAAATGAGTATTGGTTGCAGTTAGTATGTTATATTTTAGGTTCATTATGAGTTAAATGGACTCCTATCTGTCAAACTGAGATATTAACTACATATTTACAGAAAAATGTTATCTAATAGACCCAACATGTAAACTTTTAGAAAACAGGATCTCCATAAATGGGAGATCTTGGGTTCTTTAAAGTATTTCATATAGTTAAACTTATTTTTCTGTCAAGATTATGGTCTCAAGTGTTGTTTTTAGGCTGGTTCACACAACTTGCTGTTTGGAGGCATTGGACTGGATTTTAACCTGAAATTGCTTTACTCATTTTAATCTCTGTGTCATTGAGTATAAGTGGGAAAAAGTTCTAAATATATTTAATATTAAATTAGATTTAAAAATTAAATGGGTGGAGCAAGATGGAGGAGGAAGAGACTTAAATTTCATCTGATCTCAAGAATTTAGCTAGATAATTATCAAGCCATTCTGAACACCTGCAAATTCAACAGGAGATCAAAGAAAAGAATAGCAGCACTTCTATGAACAGAAAAGTGACCACTCTCAGGAAGGTAGGACATGCAGACAAGTGAATCTGAGGTAACATTTCTGAAGGTAGAGTGCATCAGGGAGGGAGCCTCCATTGGCCAACTATCAGCAAGTGACAGAGCAGGGGAGTACAAAATTGGAACTTTTAGAAGTCTGCTTCATGGAGGGACGTCACTCTGGTGGCTACGTGGGCAGTGGAGCCCTTGCTGGGACAGTATGGTCTGTGGACCCATGGCGTCACAGAAAGACCAGGGGTGCCTGTGTGTGTCAGAACTCCCAAGTATCGGAGTGGGGAAGCTGGCTGCAAAGACAGAGCTGAGGAGTGGGCTCTCTGCTTGAGATTGACATAAACTGTGATCTGCAGCACAGTCAGGCCTCTACAAGCTGGGACCCTACAGATCCAGGAAGACACCGTGCTTCTTCCACTGAGAGTAACAGTGTGGGAATACACTGTAGGGATCTGCTAGGTTTGGAGTTTTTCTTTCTTTAAAATTTTAGGATACAGTTTCTTCTAACAGACCAAAATACCCTAAATCGAGCTATGGCTTGTTCTATTCTCCCACCTGATCACATTCTCTCTCTCTCTCTCCCTTTTTTTCTTTTTCAACTTCTTATCAATTCCTCTTTTAAAATCTTTAATTTTTATCTGTACAGTCATATTCCATCCCTTCATTGTATTTACCTTTATTTTTGTATATATATGTTTTTCTTTCTTTAAATTTTTGGGAGGCAGTTTCTTCTCACAGACCAAAATGCACCCAAACTCTGGTGCCTGGCTCTGTTCTCTTCACCAGCCTTATCTGTTTTTTCCCCCTTTTCTTTTCCCCCTAGTTCCAGGTCTCTTCTGATTTGTGTAGTGTAAATTTTTCTGGGGTTGTTCTTCCCATTTAGCATTTTTTTCTTTCATTCATTTATTCCTCTCTGGACAAAATGACAAAATAGAGAGACCCACCTCAAAAAAAAATTTAAAAAAAGAACAAGAGGCAGTACTGACTGCCAGGGACCTAATAAATATGGACATTAGTAAGATGTTAGAACTAGAGGTCAGAATGACAATTATAAAGATACTAGCTAGGCATGAAAAAACATAGAAGATACTAGAGAATCCCTTTCTGGAGAAATAAAAGAACTAAAGTCTAACCAAGTCAAAATTAAAAAGGCTATTAATGAGGTGCAATCAAAAATGGAAGCTCTGACTGCTAGAATAAATGAGGCAGAAGAGAACATGTGAAACAGAAGACCAAATGATGGAGAAAAAAGAAGCTGAGAAAAAGAGAGATAACTACTGGAACATGAGGGGAAAATTTGAGAGATAAGTGATACCATAAGACAAAACAATATTAGAATAATTGGGATCCCAGAAGAAGAAGAAAGATAGAGGGGGTAGACATATTGAAGCAAATTATAGCAGAGAACTTCCCTAATTTGGGGAAGGAAACAGGAATCAAAATCCAGGAGATACCGAGAAATTCCCCCAAAATCAAAAATAGGTCAACACTCCAACATCAAGTTTCAGAGACAAAGAGAAAATCCTGAAAGCAGCTTGGGACAAGAGGTCTGTAACCTAAAATAATAGAAACGTTAGCTTCGCAGGAGACCTATTTACAGAGCCTGGCAGGCCAGAAAGAACTGGCATGATATATTCAGAGCACTAAATGAGAAAAACATGTAGACAAGAGTATATATCCAGGTAGACTGTCATGGAAAATAGAAGGAGAGATTTAAAAAAACTTCCAGGACAAACAAAAAGTAAAAGAATTTCCAAACACCAAACCAACCGTACAAGAAATACTGAAAAGGGTCTTCTAAGCAAAGAGGGAGCCTAAAAGTAACATAGACCAGAAAGAAATAGAGACAAGATACAGTAACAGTCACCTTATAGGCAATACAATGACATTAAATTCTTTCAATAGTTACCTTGAATGTAAATAAGCTAAATGCCCAATCAAAAGACACAGGGTATCAAACTGGGTTAAAAAAAAAAAAAAGACCCATTGATATGC
>PITA01022164.1:0-30997 GCA_004023965.1 Spilogale gracilis | reverse complement strand
TAATTTTAAATACAAATTTATACAATGGCATTTTAATGTGTCCTCTGACATTTCTTGTAACTTTTTAAAAAGATTTTATTTATTCATTTGACAGACAGAAACACAGCCAGAGAGGGAACACAAGCAGGGGGAGTGGGAGAGGGACTCCGGGATCATGTCCTGAGCCAAAGGCAGATGCTTCACAACTGAGCCACCCAGGTGCTCCTGTTTCTTGTAACTTATGAAAGATGTACAACAAACCAAAAGTGGCATTATGGTTTGTATATCATTCAAAATGTCTGCACATGCATTATATGGCTGGATCTCAACTATGAGGAAAAAATTATTTTTCAATTATTTCATTAATAATTGGTTCATCCAAAGCATCATACGAAAATATGGTTCTAGGGGTGTGTGGGTGGCTCAGTCAGTTAAGCATCCGCCTTCACCTCAGGTCATGATCGTGGGGCCCTGGGATCAGGCCCTAGGATGTCTCAGTGGGCAGCTTGCTCCGCCCTCTGTCCCTCCCTCTGCTCATGTTCATATTCTCTCTCTTTCTTTCTCTCTCTCTCTCAAACAAATAAATAAAATCTGTTTTTTAAAAAAGAAAATATGGTTCTTTTCCACTGAATGTGATGACCTTTAAATTTAATTTCTATTTCTACCCCTGTGGATGTCTACTTTGCAATGTTGCAACAGCTTTCAAACCCAGAGGTTTCAAAGTCTTTGAAGAATTGTAATAGCTCTCTTGTACACTTTATTGCAATGCCCATATGGATGCTTTTATTCTGTAATAATTTGCTCACAAAGTTCACTGCCTGTGCCTGCAGTTCCTATTCAGGCACTCAGAGTTAGGATCTGCACAGAGGCCACCGGGACAGGCTCCCACGGCAGACTCCAGCACTGGCCAAGGGGAGCTCGTCCTACCTCCCACAGTCACGCTCTCCCACCGGGGCTGCAACAATCATCATCACCCGTCTGGCCGCAGTGCCCTGGACTGCCCCAGGCATGCACAGGAAGTGGTCAGGCCAACTGTTCAGCATGTGTGTTGCCCGCTGCCTGCCGTGTTTGGAGGCTTGGTCTACACTTGCATGTGTGCGGCCTGGAATATCTTCTCTGTTCGCATATGTGCTCGCTCACACCATCAGACTTTCTTACAAAACACAAGTTCAATGATAAAATCATTATAAATTCCAAGATGGGAAGAGCAAAGCATGACCAAGGGCCTGGCTCCTTCTGAGAGCAGACTGCAGCTCCCGCCCATAGAGCCAGCCCCTCCCCCCACCCCAGAGAGGCAGCAGCATTAACACCATTCTTCCAGGGGCGCCTGGGAGGCTCAGTGGGTGAAGCGACTGCCCTCAGCTCAGGTCAAGATCCTGGAGTCCTGGGATCAAGTCCCACATCAGGCTCCTTGCTTGGCAGGGACTCTGCTTCTCTCTGACCTCTCCCCTCTCATTCTCTCTCTCTCTCAAATAAATAAATAAAATCTTTTTTAAAAATTAAACAAAAACCCGCCACTATTCTTCCAGTTTCCCAGAAACCCTCTGACATCTTTTAGTGTCAGTTTCGCAGCCTTGCCATGTGGGTCCACGTTGAAGAACTGCACTGAGATGAGTAGCTTGGCCTGGGGCTCTTCCCTCAGATCCTTCACTTGCGAGCATCAAATCAAGGTGCTTGCCCTGCTGGATTCTTTGAGACCAACCATTAGCCTTCCTTCCTTTGACTTCCCAATTTATCCCCTACCCAATAAAACCCTGTCTTTACTTTCAAAACTCTCTGCTGATAAGTCCCTCTGATTCTAAGATTTCATCTCTGCTGCAGGTTTTACTCACTTGGCTTTGCTGGGTTCCAATGTGGTTTTTTCCAATGGCAGTAAGATTGGGTTTAAAAATAAAGCAAAGGAATCATAACTGTGATAAGAATTAGCCCAGGAGCAGTGACTAATGGAGGTGACTACAAATTGAGTAAGCGTCACTGGGCCAAATAGCTATTATGAGATACATCTCAGCAGAGGTGAAGAGCAACACACCCTGCTTCTCTGGCCCTTTTCCCACACTGGCTCTCTCTGCTTTCCATTTCTCTTGAAATTATAAATTTTAAATAAGAAAAGCCATCATCTTTCTCCTGAGACAGCCCCCTGGAATGCTCTATGAAACAATGGGAACAATATTCGTAAGCACCCACTATATACCAGACACAGTGCTGGGCATTTTGTAAAATCTTACTTACTTTTCATGACAAACCTATATATTGTCTGACTTCCCTCCCAGAAAGCCAGAGGCCAGAGCATTCAGAAAGCCTGGCTCACATTGCCCCAGTGAACTGGCTAATTGTGTCCAAGGACATCTGCTGGATTCTGAGCCCATTCTATGAGGATATCTGGCCTGAATCAAAGCGACAGGCTGATTTAAGTTTGTCAAATCCCACTAGGCTAACCAAGAAAAGACAGATATCCAGCCATGAGAGTGAGTGGTCCAGGGAACCCTCTTCATGAGAACATGTGAAGAGGATGCCAACAAGTCAACATCTGGAAGGTTCCCTAAGCTGGAGTTTGGGGCTGGACTCATGGCTACTGATGGGAAAGCTGGCATTAGTCAAGGGAGCCATGGCAGAGCATTCAATTCATAAGGTTTAAGCAGGCTGCCCAAGGTCATACCAGAAGAGCTTGAATTCCAACCTGGACCTGGCACATGAAGCCTCCACCATTTACTGGATATGACGTTGAAGCAACGAGATTTTTTTGTTAGCTTCCCCTACCCCCGTTCAGTTGAACTGAAGGAGAATATAATCCTCCACCTCCATCTTGGCGAAGTGCTTCATACAACCAAACTAATCCAGGAAGCCTGGGATCCCTGATACCCTGAATTAAGGAACAACTCAAGTCCAAGTTACCCATTTTGCAAACTGAATAAATAAAGACAGGCCACGTTTATTTCTCTGGATGCCAAGAGACTTTGTCAGTCTGGCTCTTGCAAATCAGTTT
Organism: Spilogale gracilis; assembly: GCA_004023965.1. Lineage (NCBI taxonomy): Eukaryota > Metazoa > Chordata > Mammalia > Carnivora > Mephitidae > Spilogale > Spilogale gracilis. The sequence continues at coordinate 28,035 of PITA01022164.1, read as the reverse complement.
GCAGACCTGCTGTCTCTGCTACGGACTTAAACTCTATTTTTCAACAAACTACTATTTTTTTTAAGATTTTATTTATTTGACAGAGAGAAACGCAGCCAGAGAGGGAACACGAGCAGGGGGAGTGAGAGAGGGAGAAGCAGGCTTCCAGCTGAGCAGGGAGCCCGATGTGGGGCTCGATCCTGGGTCTCCAGGATCATGACCTGAGCCGAAAGCAGTCGCTTAACCAACTGAGCCACCCAGGAGCCCCAACAAACTACTATTTTGAAACAAAACTGAGCAGTGATCCTTTTGTCTAGGCCAGGTTTATTTTTCTCTAGAAACAATGACTACTACTGATTTAATGGGCAGAGGCCCTTGAGCAAAGTAGCAACTAGGAACAAACAAGATTTACCAAGAATGAAAAATAAATCGGTTAATATTTCAAAAAACATTATGCTATTCCGTATTTAATGGAGGACACCCATGTGCCAGGAAGTGACTGAGGGAGGTAGCTGATGAAGGAGAAAGACAAGTAAATGGAAGTCACGGTGAGACTGGTACAGAATTAAAGAATGACATGGCGGGTCGTGAGGTGGGGGGAGCAGGGGGACTATGGAACACCTCTTCCAGCTCCTGCTGTTTCTGTCAATGTGTGGCTGTGACATTCCTGCCATCCCCTCACCTCTCATCGCTCTTCTCCAGGAGGCCATCTCTCATCCATGCTGCCTGTTGCTGAGTGGATAGGTCTATCCAGTTGCAGTGTTTAATTGGTTCTCACACCAAGCTAAGTCCTCCAAACTTGGCCTTTATCACCAATAAAGATGATGTTTCAGCTCGCATATGCTTACTCTTTCATATTCTACCTCACCAAGTTCAGAATGCAGGCGGGGAAGAGAGTGCTTGTAATGGGGTCCACGCTGCCTGTGGCTGAGTGGATAGGTCTGCCCAACTGATGGGTTTAGTTGGCTCTCCAAGCAAAGTCCTCCAAACTTAGCCTTTATCACTAATAAAGATGATTTTTCAGTTCTCATCTGCTGATTCTCTTGTCTTCTCTCTCCCCATGTCAGAATGCAGGTGGGGAAGGAGGGTTGTTCATCATGGAGCCTTCTCAGAGACCCCAGCACCATCAGTCCCTTTACCTATACATTTTGGGAATGGGCATTCAACCTGCTTCCTCCCAGAGCCATCATTCAGATCATACTCCTCATTTACAGGTTCATTTTGAGGAGCAGCACCAACCTCTTTGACCATGTGCTCTTCTCATCCACCACTCTAGTTCCCATCCCAAAGACGTCTTGGGGTTACCTCAACTTACTTTGCCTTGTTTCAGTGAACTCATAGCAGCTCCACAGGGACACTGTTTCCTCTGCTAAGTCTACTTCGACTTCATGGTATTCTCTGGGATCTTGCCAAGTGTCAGTATCAAGTCTTGGGAACCTAACTTTTCCCAGGAAGCCAATGGTTGTGTGGCCCTGTCATTCTCCATGGTTCTTCAGAGTTCAGGGCAGCATTTCTATGTCACATCTGCAGTTTCTTTCAGCTCCCTTGGAAGTAATTCATGGGGTTTGAACTCATTTAAAGTTGCTTTGTGCTATCACTTGACCTATCATAGATTTCAATTCCCTCTTAATCATGTTTGTTCTACCCTTTGCAGTTTTAAGGTCATCCTGCTTGATAGAGAAGACAGAACAAAACCAACTGTTTTCCCTGTCATCTGTTTACATCACCCTATGGGCTCCAAGCCCGGGCCTAGCATTTCAGTCCTTGTTTCAGCTTCTTGCTTCAGAGGTAGCTTCAATTTTGTTGTCGTTGTTGTTGGTTGGTTGGTTCTGGTCAAGAACAGCTTCTGCTGGCTGCATCTCATCTTGAGCTTTACCTACTCTAATACGGTCATTGTACATTCGTACCTCTCTTGTGCTTTCCTAGTTGTTTTGCAATTGTTCTATCTTTTATGCAAGGCTTTTATATATGAGCTCATGCAGGACCCTTCTGTGGGGTCACTTTGCACCTTAGTCTCCCCCTGGATATACCTGCACTTCTGCTTCCTCATCAAGTTTCCATATCTGAGTTCTCTATGACCTTTCTTTGTTAAAATGCTAGAGTTTCCTTATTGATTCTTTATACCCTGCATATCACCAGATCTGTACCTGAGATCTTAGTTATTCTCCATGTCACATCTACCTATTTCTCCCTCCTTAGAACAGCTGTACACTTCCACTATTCTTCCTTCAAGGTCAAGACCCTTGTTCTCTACAGTTCACAATTACTAGTCTGGTATTTTGCTCCTTTTATCCCCCGAATTTTTGAAGTCATCTTGGTCAGGTGAACAATTCTCTTGCAAAACACTTTCTTCCTCATCCTCAAAGCATCTTTGGCTGCTGAGTAAGTGGCGAGAAGGTGGGATGGTCAGGGCGTGCACAATGGGTCAGTTGACCATGTGGACAACCCTTGCGAAAACCCCTCACCTCTCCAAAGACCCCAGGTTCATTCTCTGTAACATGTGTAACTACCTACTTCCTACTTCTTGTCATTTTGTGACAATTAAATCAGGAGAAATCTATAGTCGTCTATACAAATGCTCCCACAAGTCCATTTGTCTTTCCCTGCCATCCACCCTGAACAGCAAGCCTGTCAGTTCTTGCTTCATCCTACTTCGTGGATTTCTAAACCTCATTATTCTCTCTCACACTATATCTACAGCTAGAATATCATACAGGTCTGGGCTTCCAGGACTGCTTTTTTCTTATTACACTGTGGGAGAAGGATACAGGCAGGAAAAAAGGGCTGCCCCAGGACCTGGGGGTTTTTTCCTCAGAGTTCCAAATTCTTACGTCAACGGCTCTTGCAAGAAGTCCCAGTAAACTTCCTCATGGGAGAAGAGGGAAAGCCAGTATTTCCTAGATGAACACCATCTAGGAATATAGGCTCTTCAGGGAGGCACCTGACCTGGTGTGAAAAATCTCAGGAAATATCCACTCAGACCCTAAAAGATATTATAATGAGGTAGGGAGATTCCAAAGGCAAACATGTCACCTGTAAAGATGTCTGAGAGGATACAAAGTTGGCTCACAGCCATAGTGTGAGAGAAAGATGTGCACCTTCCACTCTTCGGGTTTTTGTACTATTTGAATTCTATTCAGGACAAGCACGTGTAGATCAGAGTTCTGCTATGACTGGCTGTGTCCCTTGATGGGGAGGTCCCTCCCAACACAGTGCAGTGATGGCTGGGATTAGGGTGGCAGCTTATGAACTCTTCTGTGAGAACTGAGCTGATATTTCTGCAAAACCACTCACCGCACACTTAGGTACTATGCTTAGGGCCTTACGTATAATCTCAGTCAGCCTTCACAACAACTGTGAGAAGTCAGTAGTGGCACTCCAGGTTTACAACGAAGAAGTCTCCACTTGGGGAGGTTACGTAACAGAGTGTGGCAAGACATAGGTTTGAACATACACCTCTATACGTCCAGAACTGATTCTGTTAGCCACTTCTCTATGCTATGCTGCCTCCTCCCCAGCCTGAATCCTCACTCCCTACACACACATACACACACACACACACACACACACACACACACCATCACCAACACCATCATCAGCCTTCCATCTCAAAGTGATGCTTGAGACTGATTGCAGGTGACCAGGGAGAGGCTTAAACACCGTAGACACTCGTCCATAAGCAAAGAAACAGCTGCCCCCCCCACCCCAACTTATGACTCTGGAGGGTGAGCAGAATTTGGTGAAGATGTCTAATAAAAGGGCTGTCTTTCAAGAGACTGGTTCCAAGCATCTCCCTGCGGTTCATTGGAGGAAGATGCTGGGGTTGAAGTCCTGTCTTAGTGTGGCCCCTTCTCAAGCTTCTTGCCCTGTTTGGCTGCTTCCCGAACACATGCTATGTGATTCTTCAGAGGTCACCTCCTCTAAGCCAGCAGTCCATCAGTTCTAAAACGACAAGTGTCATTCCAAGTGATCACTAAGAACCTTCCAGGACTCCCCAACTCCTCTTTTCTAAATTTGAGCCTTCATCCAGAGGAAGTACAACTCTACCTAAGCACTCAGCTTTTGGGTTCCTTTTCAGTATCCTTCTTGTGGGGCATCTGCCCAGGTCACAACCCCTCTCTGAGAAGTAGGCCTGTGGCACAGTGTCTCTCTCTGTGGGCAAGGGCCAAGGCTTGGACTGTTTTAGTATCAGGGAGGCAGGACATCAAAGTGGTCAAGGGAGAGGTCTCTGGAGTCAGAAAAACTTGCATTCAAGTCCCAATGCTGCCTCTTTCTAGCTGAGTGACCTCAAATACATTATTCAAAATCTCTGAGCTTCAGCTTCCTCATTAATAAATTGGGCATAACATTCCTATTCCACAGAATTATGAAAATTAATGAGAATATGTATGTAATTAATTAATTGAAGTGCTTAGAGCCTGGCATGCACATACACATATACACACAAATACTCAATAAAATAACATTCTTTCTCACAGTGCCTTGCTGGGAGGAGAGCAGAGTAGGTGTGTAATTCTGCTTCTTTGGTCCATTGTGCTTCAGGCTCTAGATCCAGTAGAGAGAATGTGGTGAATGCCCCTCCCCACCAATGTTACTCTAGTGAATTCAGCCAACACTGATGGGTCCAGAACAGAAAGATGGGTGTAGTGGGAAGGAAAGAGGGAAGCTCTCACTAGTCATAGACACCTCTTGGTCCGAGGACAGACACAGAGAAATCCTCAAATGGCCATCCTCTTATACCCTGCCTCAAAGCAGCAATGATCAGTTCAGCAAGTTGACCAATAGGAGGCCCAACAGACACACTATTATACAAGGGAAATAGTGGGTATTCTCAGCATGTCCATCTTTTCCATTATTGGAGGCCTCAGGGTCTCAGCTAGGCCAATATTTCCCAGCATCATGGTCATTAGACAGAACTTGGGGATAAAAAGGGTGCAATTAGTTTGTGTCAATTGAAAGGTCAGCTCAGTGAAGCCCCATGTGATGTCCTCCGCTCACGCACAGTCCACACCAGGGGCCCACGTTTTCTTATTTTCCTCTAGTTTATGAGACAAGCTTTGGCCTTAAATTCAGTAAGAGTGAGGAATGGCTCTGCAGAGGAATATATTGTTTGAATCCAGCTGTTGAAATGTGGCGGTTTGAGAATAATGTGTTGATTTGCTCTAGAGAGTACACTGGAAATGCTCAGGATGAAAGCCAGGCTCCACCAGCTGCATGGAGTTCACCTTCCCTCTTCCAAGTTATGAATGGCTGTAACAAAATGCCATGAAACCGCAAACTGGGTGTTTATTTGTCACATCATCTCTGAGCATCACCTTCCCATTTCCTAAGGAGTAGCCCATGTTCCCCACTGACTGGCTCTATGGTCCTATCTCACATGATCTAAGAAGGCTGGCAGTCCGCCTTCATGTTGTCTCATTTCTTCTTTCCCTTTAGTTCAACTGGCAGTGTCTTTGCTGGCACAATCCCAGCACTATTCCTGGCTTCTGTTGAAATGGCTGATTAAGTCCATGAGTCACACCCATGATTTGTTTATCAAATGGTTGTTCAGCCCAACTGTTCTCTTCACAAACTTTCTTACTTTCTGCAAAATGGATAGGCTGAGAATTTTCCAAATCTTGAAGTGCTGGCTCCCGGTTGCTGAAAAGTTCCTTCTTTAATTCACCTCGTATCTTTCCCCTTTCGCTCTAAGCATTCGGCAGAAACAAACCTGCTTCTTGAGCACTTTGTGTGGGAACCTCCTCAGCTAAATATCCAATTCCATTGCTCCCCAGTTCTACCTTCCACAAAACACTGGAACATCATTCAGCCAAGTTCTTTGCCACTTCATAACAAGGACTGCTTTTCCTCCAATCTCCAACATGTTCTGCTTTCTCTCTGAGAGCTCACTAGAATCACCTCTACCGTTTCTATAGTACACCTCTAGGGCGCTTGGGTGGCTCATGGGGTTAAGAGTCTGACTTTGGCTCAGGCCCTGAACTCAGGGTCCTGGGATCAAAGCCCCACATCAAGCCTCACATTGGTGGGAAGTGTGTTTCTCCCTCTCCCTCTGCCTCTCTCCCTGCTCGTGTATATTCTCTCTTTCAAATAAATAAATAAAATCTTTTTTAAAAAGTATCTACAGCATGCCTGAAAACTCTTCCAGCCTCTACCTGATACCCTGTTTCAAAGCTGCTTTCACAGGTTTAACTGTTTGTTACAATAGCACCCCTCTTTTTGGTACCAAAATCTGTACTAGTCAGCTAGGGTTGCTATAACAAAATATCACAGGCCAGGTGCCCTCAATAGCAGACATTCACTTCTCATAGTTCCGGATACTGGAGGTCTAAGATCAAGACGCTGGTCATTTCAGTTCCTGGAAAAAGCCCTCTTCCTGGCTTGTACATAACCACCGTCCTGCTGTGTCCTCACATGGTGGAATGATACCCCCTTCTCTCTTCCTCTTCTTATAAAGTCATTAATGCCCCATCATGAAGGCCCCATCCTTAGGCCCTTGTCTGATCTGAATAACATCCCAGAGGCCCTATCTCCCAATACCATCACACTGGGAGTTAGGGCCTCAGCATATGAATTTAGGAATGGGGGACACAATCTAGTCCATAGTAATAATTTAACAGCTATTTTTTTACTAAATCTTCACCTTGTCCTAGGACCCTCTCCCCATAGTTTGACAGCCATGAGTATTCTTAAGGAAAAGCAAGAACAGCTGTGCCTCCCACTCTCCCGCATCCCTCTTTCTTTAATTCCTAAATATTTGATCAAATGATAACCACTAGCATTTGTTGAGGATTTACCGTGTGTCAGGCACTGTTTTAAGTAACTTACAGGTATCATTAATCCTCATAACAACCCTATGAGATACATATTATTAATAACCACATTTGACATGAGGAAACGGAGGCACAGAAAGTTAAGTGTCTTGAGCTGTCTAACTTCAGATTCTCCATCCATCACACCATATGTCTCTGAGCCCGTCAGATGCTGCCACACTTCTGTGTCTTTGTCTGTGTTGTTCTTCTAAACTTCTCTTCTTGCTCCTGCTGCCCATTTAGCAAGCTACTCCTGCGCTACTGTGAGTGCAGCTCATGTGTCTATCCCCCCACAACCAGGCAAGACTAAAGATCCATGACCCCAGGCCTACGTAGTTTTCGTCTTTATAACTCTAAAACCAAGCACTGGGGGTTTATCATCTTATTGCCATCTAAAAAATTGCTGAAATTAAATTTAAAGAGGAATATATAGTAACTGTTCAAATTCGGCAAACTTAGACTACTTGAGTTCACGGTCTGACCCTTGCAATGAAACGGCAGGCATCTAATTTTTCTGCTGTGCATTTGCCAAGGTTGAAATAGGCCACTGGGTCTTGTCAACTCCTGGGAAGTATTTGTTCCTCCCCTTTGCCACCACCTTCCTCAGCTCTTGACTGAAGAATTACAGCGTGCTCCTCTGGGCCTCTGGCCTCTTGTCTTACCCATTCCAGTTCATCTCCCCTCAACACCATCAGAATGATTTGGGTAAGCAGATCCAATCACGTCATTTCCTACCATCCCTTCAACACCCTCACCTCCCCTTCTACTTCCACACATCCAAGGATAACCATCATACTCTGCTGTGGGTAGGTGCAGCCCACTCATGCAGCTGCAGTGATGCATTTGGAAATGTCCAAATTATATCACATTTAAACACTGGAATGCAGAGTTGAGGAAAGATGCTGAAGTTGTCTTGTGGGCTCAGAGTGCAGAAATTGTAAACTCATTGGTTTTCCATGCTGATCAAGTTCCATTCAGCTGGAAGCAAACAAATCAATCGCATCATTTTTCACTTAATTAGCCTTGAAGCTGCTGGCTTGGGCATTCTCCCTGCCAAGCCAGCACAGGCCATGCCTGCTTCATTACCCTCCTCATTAGTCAGCAGAAGGTGTCACCCCTCTACAGTTAGCTTCCAGTCCTGCAGCTACTTCCCCATGACTTCTCTAGCTCTTTGCTCATGTCTATACGTGGAAGCTTCTCTCAGTCTGCTTCCTGGAATAGGTATCTGTCTCTCCACCAAGGTCTGAATTCTGAAGGGGCAAGGACAACGCTCACTTGTCAATGACTCACTTGTCAATACAATGATATATCCCCAGGACCTGGCATAGAGCTGGCAATTTTCAATAAAGGATATCACATTCTGAAGTGAAATTCCCAAGAGCCATGCTTAAGAATTAAATTTAAACTTCTCATTCCTCTAGAAGAACTTGATAAGGGTTTTGTTGGTCAGTAGTGCAAGATACTCTCTCTAGCTTTTCTCTTTAAGTAGGTACACACACTCTCTCTGTGTCTAGCTACACAAAGTTACAGCCGTCTGACTGGTATCTTCTCCGCAGTCCATGTGAATAACTCCTCCTTGGGTTGTTAAAAATAATTAGTAACCAGTCTAAAGTCTTTCTAGACTTAGAGGTAGTCAAAGTATTACAGGACAATTATAATAAGTATGCAGAACATGAATACTCCTTCTATGGGCCAGAGGTTTTTGATGTTCTAAGAAGAATGCAACCCAAAGGTCCTCCTTTATCCTAGTCCAACCATGAACGAATGGTTGCCAACAATAAGTCTGTCTGTGCTTATTATAAGGCCAAGCCTCCATTTAAACAGTGGATCCTATTCCCTGGCACTTATGGAAGGACATCACTCTAGCAATTTTCCTTATTCTCTCCTGTATCATTATATTTTTCTCTTTACTGGATCATTCTCGTCATTATACAAAAGCACTGTAATATCTCCTATATTTAAAAAAGAAAATCTCCCCTTGACCATCATGTCTCCTTCCAGCTATATTGTCATCCTCACAAAACAAGACTTGGAAGAGTTGTCTATATTCATGGGCTCTACTTCCTTTCATCCTCTCATTTTCAACCCATACTGAATGAGCTAATTACCCTATATTATACCAAAACTGTGCTAATAAAAATCACTAAAGACCTCCATGCTGTCAAAGGCAATGCCACTTCTCAGTCTTATCTGACAAGACCCACCAGCAGCACTCGATATAGTTGATTACTCCCTCCCTCCTGAAATTTTTCTCACTTCACTTTTGGGATACCAATCTCTTGGCTTTCCTCTTCCATCACTAGTCATTTCTCCTTAGTGATCTCTCAGCCTCATTTGCTACTCCTCCTCACCTCCCTACCTGTACATGTTGCAGAGCCTCAAGGATCAGTCCTTAGACCCCTGTCTGCCTTATCTACATGCATTCCCTAAATGATCCCATCCTGTCCCTTGATTTTAAATACCATGGAGTACTGATTTATGTATGTCTTGCTCTACATTTTCCTTAAGCTTCAGACCCATCTAACCAGTTGACTACTAGACATCTCCCCTTGAATACCCAACAGAGCCTCCTAAACCTCATAGGGCTATTGGTAACTGTCTTAAGCCTATTTGATCACATATAACACTCTGTTTCTCTTTGGAAGAAAAATATACATCAGCATGAAATGCTAGAGGATTCAAGAAATATTGATAAAAACAACCAGTTTTTCATGTGGAAAAAAACCAAATTAAGTCACTATAGGGGAAAAGAAGCGTGACAGCTTTATGATATTGAGGTAAGAAAACATTTCTTAAACAACACATAAAATCATGGATCATAAAACCAAAAAAAATCTGACTAAAATATAATTTAGAATATATATACAACAAAAGTTACCCACCAGCAAGAGGCTGAAATGGAGAGTAACGAATGAAAGTACAAATTAGAGGAGGTACTGAAGAAAGGCCCTTCAGAATGATGATGTTAAGGACCATGCGAAGAGCAGGAGAGAGACTGTTTGAAGCAAAAGGAAGACTGCACAAAGCCCCACAGGCAGGAAGAGCTTGGTAGTTAGGAACTAAAAAAGACCAGTCTGACTGGAGGTATAGACAAAGAAAGAGAGTCATGAATAATAAAGTTGAAGAGACAACAAGGAAAATCTCCCGGGGCCCTGTGAGTCACGGTGAGAAGAATGGACTGACTTGAGGTGTGACAGGAGCGTCTGCAAGACTATAAGCAAGGAGCCCCATGATCTGATCATGTACAACAAGTACGCACAGTGTACATTGTGACTGAAACCTGGCTGGCAAGAAGCTCTGCCCATTCCTACAACCAGATCAAAACATGAGGACACATTCTCTGTCATCAGAGATCTCCCAGAAGAAAGAGAAGGTCTCCACAAATGATGCCTCCCCCCAGATACATACATATGAATGTGAGCTTAGTCTGGAATGTCTGAAAATTCAGGTCACAGAGGTGGAAGCCAGCTCTTAAGAAGTAAGGACTCAGAGTCAGAGGGCTTTGGTGGGTGGTAAGGAGCTAACCTAGACTGTTAGGAATCCAGGATATGAAAGTTTAACTGACTTCTGTTAGGATTATTGAGGGGTTTTTGTTTTGTTTTTTTTTTTTTTTGTATTTAGGCAAATAAGTTTAAGTGGGAAAGCTGAGCTCAGAACTCTTGCTCTGAGCCAAACCTTCTAGATATGCTTAAATGGTTCTGTTTCCAGGCAATCCCTGTTCAACTGTCTAAGAAAAGCAAAAGCAAACCATCTCTGCAATAAGTTTCCCATGTCGGCTTACAGAACTTCTACAAACTAAGATCAAGCAATGAGCTCACATTGTTATTTTTACTTTTTTAATATTTTTTATTTATTTGACAGAATGAGCACAGGCAGGGGGAGCAGCAGACAACAGGGAGAGGGAGCAGCAGGTTCAGTGCTGAGCAAAGAGCCTGATGTGGGGCTCAATCCCAAGGCCTTGGGATCATAACCTGAGCTGAAGGCAGACACTTAACCAACTGAGCCACCCAGTGCCCCAGCTCACACTTTTAAAAGCATTAAGTACAGGAAAAGCCACCAAGTGAGAATCTTGTACTGAAACGAGAATTATGAGATTTAGATACCCAGAACCCCAAAGATAGGAGAATGTATATTTTAAGTTATATTTTTATGCTATATTAAAGATATAAAAGATACAAAGATGAGCATTCAATAAGAAGCTATTAGGCGGGGCACCTGGGTGGCTCAGTTGGTTGGGCAACTGCCTTCGACTCAGGTCAAGATCCCGGAGACCCGGGATCGAGTCCCACATCGGGCTTCCTGCTCGGCGGGAAGCCTGCTTCTCCCTCTCTCACTCCCCCTGCTTGTGTTCCCTCTCTGGCTGTGTTTCTCTCTGTCAGATAAATAAAATCTTAAAAAAAAAAAAAAAAAAAAAAAGCTATTAGGCAAAAAGAAACAACTTTAGGTGAGAAAACAAATGGAATCATTTAAAAATTTTAAAAAAATACATAAAGGGGAACCTGGGTGGCTCAATCAAGCATCTCGCTCTTGATTTTAGCCCAGGTCATGATCTCAAAGTCATGGGATCAAGCCCTGCATCAGGCTCCACACTCAGAACATCTCCTTGTACCTCTCCCTCTGCTCCTCCCTGAGCTCTCACTCTCTCTAAAATAAATAAATAAAACCTTTTTTAGAAAAAAATAAGAAACTATTAGGAAATAAGAAACAACCTTGGGGGGGGGGGAACAAATGTAACCACTTAAAATTTTTTAAAATGCATAAGGGGGCATCTGGGTGGCTCAGTCAGTTGGGCATATGCCTTCAACTCATGTGATGGTCCCAGCATCCTGGGAACACGTCCCACATTGGGCTAAGCAGGGAACCTATGTCTCCCTCTTACTCTGCTGCTCCCTCTGCTTGTCAAATAAATAAACAAAATATTTTTTAAAAAACATAAAATCAAAATCTCAAAAGACTGGGGAAAACAGCAGTTTAGATGCAATTTGGGAAAGAATTAGTTAAGTGGAAGATATCCAGAGAAATGTCAAAATATAGAAAAGATAAATGAAGAGGAAGAAAATATGAAAGAGGGCCTCAGAGTCATTGAGAATAGGATGAGAAAGTCTAACATGTGTGCAACTGGATTCCCAGGGGGAGAGAATGGAGGAGGGGCAAAATTTAAATTGACAGTGGCTCCACAAATTTGATAGAGTTAATGACAAGTATTGAGCCCAAAATTCAGAAAGTAAAACATCCCAGATAGGATAAATAAAAGGAAATCCACACCTAGCATAGTGGTAAAACTGCATAACGCAAAAAAACAAAGAAAAGATCTTGAAAGCAGCCTGACAATAACAGATTACTTACAAGGAAGTGGTCCTTAGAAAGACAGCTGAGTTCTCCATGGCAACAAAAGAAATGAGAAACAATGGAGTTACAACTTAAAGAGGTTAGAGAGGAAATAGCTGACAAAAGTATGTACCCAGGGGCACCTGGGTGGCTCAATTAAGTGTCCAACTCTTGATTTTTGGCTCAGGTCATGATCTCAGGGTCCTGAGATCTAACACCATGTAAGGCATGTGGAGTCTGCTTAAGATTCTCTCTCTCTCCCTCTCCCTTAAAATAAAAGAATAACATTTACAGGGGCATCTGGTGGCTCAGTCATTAAGCATCTGCTTTCAGCTCAGGTCATGATCCCGGAGTCCCGGGATTGAGCCCCGCATCCAGCTCCCTGCTTGGCAGGAAGCCTGCTTCTCCCTCTCTCACTCCCCTGCCGTGTTCCCTCTCTAGCTGTGTTTCTCTCTGTCAAATACACAAATAAAATCTTTTTTAAAAAAAATGAATGGCAAAAACAGAAACAAAAACTGGGAGAGTTTATTACTAAGAAACTAAAGGACATTCCAATCAGAGAAAGACAATTATCATATGATCTCTCTGATATGAGGAATTTGAGAGGCAGGATGGGGACTCATGGGGGGTAGGGAGGGAAAAAATGAAACAAGATGGGACCAGGGAGGAAAACAAACCATAAGAGACTTAATCTCAGGAAACAAACTGAGGGCTGCTGAGAGGTGGGAGGGATAGGATGGCTGGGTTATGGAAAAAATAAAAATTAATTTAAAAAAAGAGAAACTAGGGGCACCTGGGTATCTCAGTCATTGGGCATCTGCCTTCAGCACAGGTTATGATCCTGGAGTCCCAGGATCGAGCCCCACATCAGGCTTCCTGTTTGGCAGGAAGCCTACTTCTCCCTCTCTCACTCCCCCTGCTTGTGTTCCCTCTCTCACTGTGTTTCTCTCTGTCAAATAAATAAATAAAATCTCTTTTAAAAAAATCAATTCAACTAATCAAAAGGCTTATAAAAAAAAAGAAACTAAAGGACATTCCTCAAAAAAAAAAAAAAGAAAAAAGGAAGGAAGACGTGGATGCAAAAAGAATGGAGAGCAGGGCACCTGGGTGGCTCAGTTGGTTAAGCCACTGCCTTCAGCTTAGGTCATGATCCTGGAGTCCTGGGATTGAGTCCCGAATCAGGCTCCAAGCTCTGCAGGGAGTCTGCTTCTCCCTCTGACCTTCTCCACTCTCATGCTCTCACTCTCTCTCTCTCTCAAATAAATAAATAAAATATTTTTAAAAAGAATGGAGAGCAAAGAAAATAGTAAACATAAACAAGATACTGTCTAAGTGAAATAATAATCATGTCTAATTTATGAGATTGAAAAGGTTAGAACTTAAAAAATGAACAATAATAATATATAAGTTGATGGGCAAAGGTTAGAAACAAAGGTTAGAAATCCTTAGAGTATTTGGAAACTCAGGTCAAGATGCTGTACAATTTGTTTTAATGATGCAAGAGGGCCAAGATTGGAAGAGGGAAGACACAGGAAGAGGTGGTTGCAGAGGTCCAGGAGAGAAATAAGGGCTTCCTGGAGTAAGACATGACAGTGAAGATGAAAGGAAACAGTTTCAAGATTTATTTTTAAGAGAAAATGAATGGGAGGACCCAAGGATAACTTGCAGGTTTTGCATTGAGTCACTAGGCAGATGGTGGTACTGAGTGAGATGGAGAACCTGGGGTCAACAGCGTAAGTGAGGAAAGGAAGTCAAGTGTCCCCCTCAAACATGGCTAAAGAAATCTGTGAGATGATCAAGAAAGTAGGTAATGGGGAATTCTGAAGTTTTAAGCAGAATTCTGAGCTGGGGAAGTCAATTTGGCCATCATCAGCATAGAGATTTCTTTTTATTTTTACTTTTTTTGAGACAGAGAGTGAGTGAGTGTGTGAGCAGGGGAGGGGGCAGAAGTAGAGGGAGAGAGGGAGAGAATCTTAAGCATGCTCCATGCTCAGTGTGGATGCCAACACAGGGTTCAATCTCACAACCATGAGATCACGATCTGAGCTAAAATCAAGAGTCAGACACTTAACCAACTAAGTCTCCCAGGTGCCAAAAGATTTTTTTTTTTTTAATTTATGGAACTGGATAAAATTATTCAGAGAAAGAATTTAGGGAAAGATTGGGAAATGACCCAAGGAAAGTCCTAAAGTTCACTGGCCTCTAGAGGTCAGGCAGAGGAGAAAGAGCCAGCAAACAGGCAGGTGGGGAACAAGTATGGGAAGAAGAAACGGGGGGAGAGAAGAGACGATGTTGCCTGTTTTCTCAAGGTGGCCTGAGGCTCCATGATCACCTAGGGGTGACGAGAAAGAAGCTACAAGTACTTAGGGGGAAAAGGTTCCCTTCCTTGTATATCACAGCCCTCCATTTATCTTCTTTGTGGCAGTTATAACAATCTCCCAGAATTTTGTTTATTTTGGCATTTACTCCCTCATTATCTGCCTCCTCTACTAAAATGGAAGCTCCCAGGAGGGCAGGAACCGGAAATGCTTGTCCAATCAGACCCAATGCCTAGCAGAGTGCCCAGCACACAGTACATCCCAGGCAACTATCAGCTGAGAGCTGAGTGAATAGACACTGTTTCTGTACCCATGCTCAGTGACTGCTGGAGAGGGCAACACTGCCACACGGCGCTGTCGTTCTGCTGAGTCCTTACCCAGAGCAGCTCTGCGGCCAGGGGGACAGCTGACATCCTGCTGGGGCTGCCAAGAAGCAGCAACATGGACAGTAACACAGACAGTGACTCAGGCACCCCGAGCAGGATAACTGCTTGACTGAAACCAGACTACTCTCTCCAGGAGCTGGAGAGGGGAATCATAGCCCTGTCTCCACCTGGCCCTGCATGGCAGCCTCTCTCTCCCCTGGATGGGGAAGGAAAAGAAGCCCCTAATTGTATCAGGGGCCCTTAATCCAGTCACAATCTAATCAGGCTTGGGGATGTCAGCAACCATGCAGCTTTCAAAAGACACTGAACCCCTGAGCTGTCCCTGCCAGAGTTGCCCACATCAATCTCTCTGGAGCCAGAAGCTACCAGACTCTTGTACCCGTTAGACCAGGGACTGGCAACGAGGCTGGCATTCCAGACACACACACCAGGCCAGATGGGAACCACCCCCAGAGGATGAAACTGGGTGTCAGCCTCTTAGGGAAGTGCCTGATAAGAGGAGCAAGCAGCTCTCTTCTGCCTCCAGGAAGTAACTATTTTGCTTTATTTCTAATTATTAACATGGCCATATAGACTAGAAATGACAAAATGTTCCCCAATAAAAAGGCAGGACAACTCTAGGGAGAGTGTCTTCCTTTCTTCAATGTTAAACAGGACAAGTACAGTGACTCACTTCCTCAGGCTTCAATCTACCCTCTCTCTAATCTATCCTTCAAAAAATAAATTAATTTGTCTATCTAACAAATCTCATTTGAGCATCCAATCTGTGGACTACTGAGGGACAAGATGAATAAGATCTGTAAACCAACATGGAGCAGACCATTCAGTATAATATGGGCAAAAATGGGCATGTGAACTTTGGCACCCAGGAAGTTCAGAGGGTCATGCCACTCTCCTGTCCAAAAGCTTACAAGCACATCCCATGTCCTCCCTAACTGTAGCAATCAAGATTCTCTTCGCCCGGGGTGCCTGGGTGGCTCAGTCATTAAGCATCTGCCTTCCGCTCAGGTCATGATCCCAGGATGCTAAGATCGCTCCCTGCTCAGCGGGAAGCCTGCTTCTCCCTCCCCCACTCCCCCTGCCTGTATTCGCTCTCTCACCCCATCTCTCTCTGTCAAACAAATAAATTAGATCTTTTTAAAAAAGGGGGGGGGGTGCCTGGGTGGCTCAGTGAGTTAAAGCCCCTGCCTTCAGCTCAGGTCATGATCTCAGGGTCCTGGGATGGAGGCCCGCATGGGGCTCTCTGCTCAGCAGGGAGCCTGCTTCCTCCTCTCTCTCTGCCTGCTTCTCTGCCTACTTGTGATCTCTCTCTGTCAAATAAATAAATAAAATCTTTAAAAAAAAAAAAAAAAAGATTCTCTTCGCAAATATCCCTGTTCTTTTCTTTCCATGTCCACAATGGCATTGTCCTTCCCTGCCCTCCCCATGACCATATGACCTCATTGGATCAATAAAATATGAGCGGAAGTGACATGTTACTTTTCAGTGGAAGCCTTTAAGCACTTATCTGTAAATTCCCATGTCCCTTCCCTCTTACAAATGACAAGGCTAAATGGTGGGAGCTCCCTCACCATCATGAGCCAGAGTGAGGAGGCCAGGAAGCAGGTTCCCTGCTGATTTGAGATAGATTTGTAGCATGAGCTAAAATGAAGCTTTGTTGATACAAAGTCTCTGCAATTTTAGTCTGTTTATCCCTGCAGCAGAGTGCAGTCCATCCAAACTCCTTAGGTTGCCATCGAAGGCCTCCCTGTGTATCAGAGCACCTAGCCTTCCAGGCTTTATTTCACAATATTTACATGAATCCTACACTCCAGCCAAACTGGTCTATTTACCACTCTCCAAACATCTCCATCAGCTTCTGACAAGGAGGCCACTTCTCATGCTTATCCCCTTGCCTGAAATGCCACCTTCCCATTTCAATCCACAATGGCTTATAAAATCCACATATCAACCCCCTCTTCAAGAGGCCGTCCTGGATGAGCGGAGTTAGAAATGAGTCCTCCTGTGCATTCCCATAACCCCTTCAGTGTCCCATTCATGGGTATTTATCTTACGGAGTTTTCTAGGATGTTTGGTCCTTTGTTGTTGTTGTTTTTAAAGATTTTATTTATTTGACAGAGAGAAACACAGCCAGAGAGGGAACACAAGCAGGGGGAGTGAGAGAGGGAGAAGCAGGCTTCCCGCCGAGCAGGGAGCCTGATGTGGGGCTCAATCTGGGTCTCCGGGATCATGACGTGAGCCGAAGGCAGTCGCTTAACCAACTGAGCCACCCAGGCGCCACCTAGGATGTTTGGTCCTTTGTTGACTGTGTTCCTACTAGACTACGAATTCCTTGAGAACAGAGCTTTGGGTCTCATTGATCTTTTGGACCCACACTCCATGTAACCCACACTTTGCATGCCTTCCACATCATTTGCACAGGCTGAACACTTCCTAAACCAGTGTTTGTGCATCTATATAGAAAACAGGGTGAGCTCTCTCAGTCCCATTATAAATCTAGGCCACTACTAAACTCAACCTTCCAGTCCTTATCTCAAATTTCCATTTTCTGGCCCACTGTCTTAACCTTCACTTTGGCCTCCATCCTCAACGCTAGCTATTGCTTTCTTTCAAAGAGACCATTTTTCATCAAGACACTAAGCTGTTATCATTTAATGATTATGACTTCTCGCTGGGTTGAGGTGTGGGCACAGAGCCCTGAGAAAGCCTCCCTCACTGGCTGAGTAACTCCCTCCACACCCAGCCTCACAGACTCTGCCTCGGCACCACCACAGACTGCTGCACCCTGTGGACCTCCAGGTTGTTCCAGAATCGCTAAAACTGTAAGTGATAAATACTGTAATTCTCACCTTGCAGGGTTCAGAGACTAGTCTGGGCAATGCCTAGTACACAACAGGTACTCAAGTGACAAGTGACAGCCATTGTTGTCACAAGGTGGCCTTGGTCAGACCACAGGTGGACACACAGATGCTCTAACCTAGTGGCCATGGTGGGATCTAAGGGATGACAAGTAAAGCCTTGCCTTCTCACCATGCCCCCCCAGTGCCGGCATTCACTCACGCTCTCTCACGTGCTCTTTCACACACACACACACACACACACACACACACACACACACTCACTGACATGCAAGTTGTCCCCACTCCCTATATAGTATCTGAAATTCCAACACTAGAAATTCTATCCTTATGTTTGGAAATATTACAACTGTCCAAGAAAGGCCCCAAGGAAATGAAAGTAAGTTTCTATGACAAGGTAAGCCTTCATTGCCTAATACCTAATAGAAGATTTGTAGCTAGAAGCAAACCTAGGAAATGGGGCATAGTATTAGGTCCACTATGCCACTGTTGGGATAATGGGGAGAGAGACCCAGAAATATGGAAAAAGAATCATTAGCCTTTAGTCCTCAAAGAGAACAGCTGACTTCAGAAGTCATTTAGGTCAACCTTTCATCATGCATATGAGGATGCTGAGTCCCAGGAATGTGAAGGAACTTGTCCACAGTCCATTAACAAGAATGTGGATTCCCTCTCCAAGATCTTCTGACCCCATTTTTTTTAAAGATTTTATTTATTTGATAGGGAGAGAGAGAGAGCACAAGCAGGGGGAGCAGCAGCAGAGGGAGAGGAAGAAGGAGGCTCCCCGCTGTGCAAGGAGCCCAATGTGGGGCTCGATCCCAGGACCCCAGGATTGTGACCTGAGCCAAAAGCAAACGCTTACCCTTCTGAGCCACTCAAGCGCACCTCCCCCCCCAATTTATTGCTCTTCCTACACCATGCGTCTCCTGGAGACTGAGCTGGAAGGCCTCAAAAGCCATTTTTCTGGGGCCCACCTTGCACCACCATCCCTATCTCCTTCTCCTCCCTGCCCTGGGTGTCCTCATCCTGCAAAAGTTCACATACTCACAGCACTCTCTTTTCCTGTATTATCATCATTATCAGAAAGTTCTAGTAATTCAAAAAGGAAAGAAAGTTGGTAGGGAGTGGGGGAAAATGAAAAAGGGACATCATACATGTACAAAGCCCTGGCTGGCCCCAAGGAATATAGAGTGGCTCTCACTTTCTGATTTATTAGCAGGAATTCCAGAAATTCAGCTACTAAGAGCAGCAACGGAAGTCTTGTCTGCTCAGCCTCCCACATCTGCTTCCGAGAAGCCCAGTCCGGGAGGCCTCCAAGCAGATGGTAGCTCTGCACCCTGCGGATGACTTCACTGGGGTAATTATGACTGATGAGGGTGTTGGGAAGCCTCCTTGCTGAGGATAATTAGTCAGGATAAATAAACTGAGCTGTGCTCAGAAGTCTGGGAGAGCATAAAATATTAATAGTAGTAGTGGCTAGTCATGGAGCACCTACTAAGCACAGGCATTTTACAAACCTTTTTTTGGTAAAGCCTCCCTACAACCCCATGAGGTGTACGTATTGTGACCCCCATTCTACATGGGAAAAAAAACAAAAACCCAGAAAATACTAAAGCAACATGCCCGGGATCACACAAGCAGTAGGTAGCAGCTTCAAGATTCAAACCTTAGTCTCACCAAAGGGAGAGCCCATGGGCTTTCTGGGGAGTCACACACATACCACGTTGTCATGGTGGTCTGACAATGTGAGTCTCTTTAACCAACACAAATCTAGTCTCTGTTTTGTGACAGACACTAAAATGGCCCTGAGCATTCAAAGATAAATAAGACACCATCCCTCTCCCAGGTGCTCACAGTCTAGAGGAAAAATAAAAGCAAAGACATCAAGAGTAATTGTACCACCAAGTGGGAGATTCCTTCACAGAGGTGGGTAGTCACCTGAATGTCTTTTTTTAGTTTGCTTCTCTTCCAATGTCCTCAAGATCCTAAAGCGCCATAGGGTGATGGATAAATAATAAAATGTTTTTGAGATAAAGGAAGAAAGTCATAATAAATGCAGGAAAGAAAAAAGAGAAAAGGGAATTCTATATCTATGTGTGAGCACAGGAATCCCCAAACTAAGCTTAGAGGATATAAGAGGGCACTAGTCACAGTCACTCAGGTCCTGGGAAAATTGGCTCCAATAACCAGGGGTCCCTGCCACAGCTCAAAAAACATTTATGGCATATAAAACATAACTGAGGCCAGACATCTGCTTCCCTTATTTGACAAAAAGACCCTACAGCTTAACTCATGTCTTCTTACTATTAGTCTCAAAAAGTCCTCTATTTTCCCCATTGTGATAATCTTTCCCCAAGAAAAGCAGGAAAGGAAGTACAGCGATTTCATACTCTTGTCAGCTCCTAGAAATATCTGCAAAAGTTGGATGGTCATTTTCCAGGATGGGACAGCAAGCTTCCTGCACTAAACAAGTCCAAGGAATAAATACTCTATAAGGTCCCATTATACTCTGAGGGTCTTGCGCTATGTAAAGTGATCCCAAAGAAAAAGATGACAAGAAAACCAGTCAAGGCTTTGCAGTTATTGGAAGATGACAAAGGACCAAAAAAGAAAAGGTCAAGAATGTAACAGGCCAAGTGCATCTATGAATCTGTTTATTGAGCACCCATCATTTACCAGTCAGCAATTCTTAGGAGCAGTGACCAATACAGATGAGAAATATTCGCCATCAAGGCACATAAACTTTGTGGATTGAGATAGACAATCAGCACATAAACAAACCAAAAAATGCAATAAAGTAATTTCAGGCACCACTAAATCCCGAGAAGAAAATAAAATAGCATAATATAGAGGCATTGAGAAGCTCCCTAGCCAGAAAGCTCAGGAATCCATTCTCTAAGAAGGTGACATTTGAGTTGGATTATGACTGGAAAAAGAGTACCTCAGGAAAAATTTGGGGGAAGAATATGGCCCAGGACAGAGGAAAATTAGTATGTTTAAAACCAATGCTGCTGGGGCAGCTGGGTGGCTCAGTTGGTTAAGTGTCCACTTTCAGCTCAGGTTATGATCTCAGCGTTCCTGAACTGAGTCTCACATCCAGTTCCCTGCTTCGTGGGGAGTCTGTTTCTCCCTCTCACTCTGCCTCTACCCCTGCTTGTGCTCTCTCTCTCTCCCCACCTCTAAACACACACACACACACACACACACACACACACACACACACACACATCCAAAAACAATGCTGCTGAACTAGGAAACAAGAGGGAATGTGGAGAGTTAGGTGGGAGTTAAACAATAAATGGTCTTATAGGTCAAGAAAAAGAGTTTTATTTTATTCCCATTACAATGGATGCTAGAAGTGTTTAAGGAGGAGAGTGACATGATGTGGCTTATCCTATTGAAAAATAATTCTGGCAGTTTTGTGCAGTTTGGACTTCAAGGGTAGAGGCAGGAGGACAAATTAAAATATTACAAAGGGAATTTAGTGCATTAAAAAATAATCCTCAATAATAAAGCCAAGTTTATACCATAAACATAAGATAGTCCAACATTAAGAAACCTATGAGTATATCATATCACTAGTTACATATGACAAAAGGTGTGAAAAGGGCATTCAATAAAATTTGAATGCATTCTAAATAAACATTTTAAGATGTAAGACTAGATGTGTTGTTTCACAATAGGACAAAAAGATCCTTTTTCTGGGGCACCTGGGTGGCTCAGTGGTTAAGTGACTGCCTTCGGCTCAGGTCATGATCCCGGAGACCCGGGATCGAGCCCCACATCAGGCTCCCTGCTCGGCAGGAGGTCTGCTTCTCCCTCTCTCACTCCCCCTGCTTGTGTTCCCTCTCTAGCTGTATTTCTGTCTGTCAAATAAATAAATAAAATCTTTAAAAAAAATCCTTTTTCCAACTGCCATAATTGTTATGTATAAAATTCTAGAAGCCCAAAACAAAGATGGCCACCATTTCACTACAGTTTATTATTTTGGTCAGAAAGTTCTAGACAATTCAATAAGACATGAAACAGAAATTAAAAGCTCTCCTGAAAAGAAGAAATTCATTATTGATAGAGAGTATATTTACTCTCCTACTGAGAATCTAACCCTTGACAGAAGCCTGTGTTCCAGGTGCTTTTGATTTGCAACCTGACTCCTGCAACATGTTAAGGGTGACATCTTTTTTCACATATATATATGTGCTGCCGAAGCGAGCACTTTCTTCACATATATAAAGATAAGTAATCTTCCTCACTATAAAGCAGGGAAACTGAGATTCAAACATAAGTTTGTGATTACAAGGTCTGTGTTCTTATACCATGTTATCAAAACATAAAAAGATAAAGCCAGAAGTCACCAGCACTTTCTCTTTCCTATGGCCCCAGAGCTGTGGAAATTTCAGCTCACCTGAAGGATCAAAGTAGGAACTAGAGCCACCAGCATCTCAGAAGTCTTAGTGCCAGAGGAAGATGATATAGCTGGCAGTTGCTCCCTTCCCTGCAACCCATGGGCCATTCCAACTGGGAAGAGACCCCAGAACTTCAGCTGCTCAGTATAAATAATGCTGAGGAACTTCATTTAAGTGTGAGTCTTGGCCCTCCCAGGAAATATTTAAATTTTAAAGAAAGAACATTTTTTTACCCAGATGAATCTATTATTGGTTGAGCTGTGTGAACAATATTTTAATGGGGGGGGCGGGGGGCAGGTCTCTGGGGTCTTTGTAGTTTCTATTGCTTCTTCCATGTGGCTGCCAAAGTCACTTCCCTTCTACACTAGAACAGGGTATAAACTTGGCCCCCATCTTTGGAAGTGTGCCAACCCTGCCCAGAAGTCACATGTTGCTGCATAAGGTGACTTGAAGAGCCTAGGCCCTTTAGCTATGACTGCACAACCTGATTAGTCTCTTCAGACCCTGCAGAGGCTCACCCCAACTCTTAGCAACCCAGGGATGCTAAGAGTTGTCCTAAACCAAGGAACTCTGCTGCCCAAAACTCCAAGTTCCTGCCATGACCACAGAACTTTCTCTTTCCATTTCTGATGACATCAGAGTAAAGTATATCTCTTCCCATTTTCTTTTTTTTTTAAGATATTATTTATTTATTTGACAGAAAGAGAGATCACAGGCAGAGAGGCAGGCAGAGAGAGGGGGAAGCAGGCTCCCCACTGAGCAGAGGGCCTGATGTGGGGCTTGATCCCCAGACCCTGAGATTGTGACCTGAGCCCAAGGCAGAGACTTAACCCACTGAGCCATCGAGGTGCCCCTTCCCATTTTCAAATGAAAACCTCAATATAAGGAAGTGAGATCTATTGAATGGACTGACAGCTCTACATTTTCCTCATTTCTCATGAAATGCCAGTGTCAGAGGCAACAGACATTTCACCAGCTGCCTCATGCCTGAATCCAAAGCTGGCAAGCCCAAACTGGCCTCTTCCCAGTTACCAGTCACTCTGAAGCTTTTCAATTTCTTTGGGATGTTTTCTTTCCTCCTACCCTGAACAACATAATACCCACCTGCAGGCAGCTGCTTGGCCCTTCTCCCATTTCAAGCCCTCCAGCATGCAGCAAGTGTGAAGCTTGGATATGGTAAAAAGGAGATGGGAGGGACAGATAGGGCATGGGGAGGGGAAGGAAAAAAGAGGTGAAAGGGAGAGGAGGAACACCTGAGAAGGGCCAAGAGGGCACTAAACAGAAGACTCTGAATCCACAGGGTGGTGGCACGCAGCACCAGTTGTGTCTTAGAAGCACAGGTTGTAGAAGTTTCTCTGTGGTAGCCTAAAGCACCTGTTCCTGTGCCATGAGGGCCAAGCTGTTGCCAGTTGCCTCAATTCAAATTCCAACCAAACAGCTGAGCACTGGGGAATGTGGTACTTCACCCTCCTGAAACCTAAGGAAATCTGCCCTCCAGGAGGGCTCCCACTTCCTCCTGAACAAATCTTGCCGGGCACCCTGGAAGGAAGACTTGCAGCGCCTGAGCAGCACCACACCCCCCTCCACCCCATTCAGTACCTTGGACAGCTACTGGCCACACTGCAGCCCATTCTTTCAGATTTCCAACAAAGCGAGGCAGTTTGCTTCTTTGGAGTCCAGTCACATAAACAATAAAGACAGAAAGACTTTAAAAAATATATTTGGGGCCACCTAATCCATAGACAGGGTTGGTCATTCTGCAGAACAAGTCTCGTTAAACATGGCTCCCACGTCCCTCTCGAGTTGCCCCGTTTATCATTTATGACAAGATATTTATTAGCAGCAGAGCAGTAAACGATGAGGGAACATCTGAAAACAGGGCTATAAAATCCTGTAAATCACAACTCTATGCGGGCATCCAGCAGCACTGGGACGACCCCTCCTCCCTCACTGGCTCTGGAAACCACGGCAGACCTCCATCTGTACCAGAGTCATTTATCCTGCTCAGGTACTGTGTTGTACCGCGTGGATGACTTTTTCCTAGGTGGGTTCACTTTGTCTCCTCCTCAGTTTGTTTGCAGAGCCCCTACTCTGTGTCACTTGCTGTACTCAGGGTCAGGACCCGAAAATGGCCCCAGCACTCCAGGAGTTAATAAACCAGAAGCAAGAGGCGCAGAGCCAATACCACAGTTGTATCCTTTGCTCTCAGAGGGACCCAGCCCCTGCTTCTGTGTGTCTCTCATCGAGCACCATGCCCCCGTCATTAGCATGGGCAGCTGGACCCACTGCCGCAGCCGCTCCTGATCTCCCATGTTGCTCCAGGCTCCAGGCTATGTCTCGCACGTCATGGCCCATGTCTCATGCACCCCAATCTTCACAATGCAGCACCCGTGAGTCTCCCTGAGCCACTATGCACACACACTGGCTGGCTCACAGGCTCCTGCTATCATGGAGGGAAGGCGTGCCACTGGCTCACACCACAGCCACCTATGTCATGGGCTCTGGCTTCCCCAGCAGCTGCCCACAGGGGCAGGTAACACAGCCTAAGAATACACAGGAATTAAGGCCTCATAGGAGAATTTTGGCTGATCAGAGCAGAAAGATGGGAAGGAGACAGTGGATCAATTCTTCCCCTTTCTTCCTCCCAACAGACCACTACCAGACTCAGTAATTCTTTGCCATTATTATTATTAAATTATTTATTTATTTATTTATTTATTTATTTGCTTATTTATTTATTTATTTATTTAAGAATGACAAGGGGAGGGGCAGGTGGGAGAGAGGAGGACAAGCAGACTCCTTGCTGAGTGCAGAGCCTGACACAGGGCTCAATCCCAGGACCCTGAGATCATGACCTCAGCCAAAATCAAGAGTCAGATGCTCTACTGATGGCCCCACCCTGGTGCCCCAGACTCAGTATTTCTGTACAACCCCTCCAGGGGCCTTCCATTGGATGGATTAATACTAATGCTTCTTGGTTAAACTGCAGCCAGTCTGGTAAATCTCTTCCTCATATCTGCTTTCCTTTCCTCCTTGCAGCATTTTGCTTTCTGCTCACTCTAACTTCCCTGGGGCTGCATTCCTGTGCCCCTGTAAGCATTAGCTCATAAGTTTTGCCTCAGGCTGTTTCCAAGAGAACTCAGGCCCAAATCCCTCTCAATCATAAATGACCAAAAATAACTTCCTGACAACCTCCTAGCTGCCCTGCTCAACCTGTCCCTGCAAAGCCTGCTTCAGACTTTGCCTCAGAGCCAGGGTGGAGAGGAACCCAGGAACTTTCCAAATGGAGTCGCAGTGGAAGGGGAAGAAAGTTTGCTCTTTGATAGACAGAGTAAAGGCTTTATCAGCCTGGGAAGCCAGGTCCCTCATGTCCCAAACTAGGAGAGTTAGCTCATGACTCACACACAAAATGCTATCTTAAGTTCTCAGGGGGGATGATGGTATATGTAGGGGAGAAGGCAGGGAAGCTCTAAGAGAAACCATGAGAAACCACTTCCCAGCTGGCCTCTAGTGGTGCAGTGCTTACATTAATGGGTCCTTATGACAGGCTTGGCCCTTTACTGAAGACACAATAGTAAGACTGTTCCTGACTTTAAGGAGCTTACACTTAATAGAGTGCACCAGACTTCAAAATTAGCTGTCCTTTGCATATACTCCTAAATGTTATCAAAACTAAGTCAGACCCATAATCTCATCAAGCTCCTCTTGTGATAAATGACATGCTCTTGCAATACAACTGTCCAAGATACAAGATGAAGAGTTAGTCCACAAAATGGCCCTTTGACGGAGGTAAGGTAAAGGCCACATTTGCAACATGATCCTATCTTTAAAACATGTATTCTGTGCTCACTATATACCAGCACTCTAGAGGCTAAAAAATACCATGATAAATAAGACCGAGATCCTGACTTCTAAAAGTTTAAGTCTGGGAACACCTGGGTGGCTCAGTTAGTTAAGCATCTGCCTTTGGCTCAGGTCATGATCCCAGGGTCCTAGGATCGAGCCCTACAATGGGCTCCCTGCTCTTTAAAAAAAAAAAAAAAAAAAAGTTTAAGTCTGTTGCATGGTACCAACACATTCAGTTTAAGTATGATATGCTATCATAACTGAAATTCATATTGGGAGTAAAAAGGAGGCTATCTCGTATAATCAGGAATGCTGAACTAAGTCTTGAGGGATATATATAAGAAGCAGTCTGATAGGAGGTGATACAGGACAAGAGAATGGTATATGAAAAGGCTTGGAAGAACTAAACCATTCCAGAGTCTCCTACCAAACACTGATCCCAATGTTTCCCATTCAGAGCCCCTGCTGCCATTGCCGGTGCTCTGCCACTCTACAATGACAGGATCTACCAAATCTTTTAGGGACACCACTTACCTCTGGCCAATTCTCCCGAAGCCTTCATGATATTTATTCTACTTGTACATGTAATAATGGACGGGGCAGGTAGATATGTAAGCAGTCTTCCACATTCCCATCTGCAACCCTGGCTCCTCTGGGCAGTGATGGCCAGCCTTGGGAGGGGCAGGGGACGAGGCAAGATATTGGATCATGTGAAATACTAAAAGAAAATCTGAGGGGGGTTACTAGGAAGGTCATGAGGGACTTGCTGGGAAGATAGAAAAGTTCCAGATCATGATAAGGATAGGGGCTACAGGGGTTTATCTGTCAAAACTGAACAGGTAAAATTTATGCATTTCAATGTATATAAATGTTGTGACTGTAAAAGGAGAATAAAACAGAGTGTAAGTTGAGGAACAGGTAGAGGGATAGATGAAACAAGAGAGGCTTAATGGTGGTAATTTTTGACACTGGATGATACGCACATACACAATTTTCTTTACTGTGCATCTGTCAAGACTATATTCTCTCTGGTGTGTGGCCACTGACATCTGTTCTGTTGGTTTAGTGCTTAGCCAGTGATTGGACAGAGGTGTCCTTAAACACCTGGAAGTAAAAAAAAGCAAAGTGAAAAAAACTGTCTGCAGGGCATCTGAGTGGCTCACAGTTAAATGTCTGACTCTTTTTTTTTAAAGATTGTATTTATTTATTTGACACAGAGAGAGATCACAGGTAGGCAGAGAGGCAGGCAGAGAGAGGGGGGAAGCAGGCTTCCTGCCGAGCAGAGAGCCTGATGCAGGTCTCGATCCCAGGACCCTGAGACCTGAGCTGAAGGCAGAGGCTTTAACCCACGGAGCCACTCAGGCGCCCAAATGTCCAGCTCTTGGTGTCAGCTCAGGTCATGATCTCAGAGTTATGAGACTAAGAGGAGTCTACTTGAGATTCTCTCCTGCTCCCTCTCCCTCCCCCCACATTCGTGTGTGCATGTGCACATGCTCTCTCGCTCTTTCTCTCTAATAAATTAAATATTTTTTAAAAATTATTCTGATTTTTAGGGGCACCTGGGCAGTTCAGTCGTTAAGTGTCTGCCTTTGGCTCAGGTCATGATCCCAAAGTCCCTGGCTGGAGCCCCACATCGGGTTCCCTGCTCGGTGGGAAGCCTACTTCTCCCTCTCTCACTCCCCCTGCATGTGTTCCCTCTCTCACTGTGTTTCTCTCTGTCAAATAAATAAATATTTTTTAAAGTATTCCGATTTTTGCATATTGGCCATGTGTTACTCCTTCTATACTTAGCCAGGCATTTACAACTCTGTCTTAGCCTTCTCTTCCTATAAGATGGAACCTAGAGGTCACCCAGATGTGAAAGGTTAGGGTCTTCTCAAGTCTTTTCTGAGCATATGTCCAGCCCTGGGAATCTGTGTGGCTTTCTAGGTACCCTGGTTAACAGGAGCTTTTCAAAGCCTTATTCTGTATCTCATTCCCCCAGCCTTTTCCTTTCAGGGATTTCCCTGTCTGTCGTGCCCTCACTGTCATCTCTTGCAGCAGGTGGCTGTAGCTGGCATATTTGCCTTTCAGTGCTTTCAACAAAGACCACACAGGGAAGCTGC
>PITA01022163.1:0-30998 GCA_004023965.1 Spilogale gracilis | reverse complement strand
CTTTGTCTGTAGTGTCATTTGCAAATATCTTCTCCCATTCTGTGGGTTGCCTCTTTGTTTTGTTGACTGTTTCCTTTGCTGTACAGAAGCTTTTTATTTTGATGAAGTCCCAGAAGTTCATTTTCGCTTTTGTCTCCTTTGCCTTTGGAGACGTGTCTTGAAAGAAGTTGCTGTGTCCGATGTCAAAGAGGTTACTGCCTATGTTCTCCTCTAGGATTTTGATGGATTCCTGCCTCATGTTGAGGTCTTTCATCCATTTCGAGTTTGCCTTTGTGTGTGGCATAAGAGAATGACCTAGTTTCATTCTTCTATACGTAGCTGTCCAATTTTCCCAGCACCATTTATTGAAGAGACTGTCCTTTTTCCACTGGATATTTTTTCCTGCTTTGTCAAAGATGATTTGACCATAGATTTGTGGGTCCATATGTAGGCTCTCCACTCTATTCCATTGGTCTATTTCTCTGTTTTTGTGCCAGTACCATGCTGTCTTGGTGATCACAGCTTTGTAATAAAGCCTGAAGTCGGGTAATGAGATGCCCCCAGCTTTGCTTTTCTTCTTCAGCAATTCCTTAGTGATTTGGGGTCATTTTTGGTTCCATATAAATTTTAGGATTGTTTGTTCCAAGGTTTTGAAGAAT
Organism: Spilogale gracilis; assembly: GCA_004023965.1. Lineage (NCBI taxonomy): Eukaryota > Metazoa > Chordata > Mammalia > Carnivora > Mephitidae > Spilogale > Spilogale gracilis. Next base: position 30,360 of record PITA01022163.1, on the reverse strand, counting down.
GTTGTTGGAATTTTGAAGGTTAATGTCTTAAAAGAACTTACTACATTTCATGGTTCTTAGGGTTGACTGGGCTCAGCTAGGTTTTTCGTGTTTGTGGTCTCTCATGTTTTCACAGTCAGATGTAGCTCCAGCTGAGCTAGAGTCATCTGAATACTTGCCTGAGCTGGGCCTTGGAGGTCACTCCCAAAGCTGGCTGCCCTTATGAGCATTTGGATGGGAGTTCATCTGAGATGGTGGACTGGGACATTTTTGTTATATCTCCTTGTGATTTGGGCTTCCTGCTAGCATTGTATCCCAGAGTAGTTGGACTTCTTAAATGGTAGCTCAGGGATCCAATATAACAAGGCAAAATCTGCCAGTCCTCTTAAAGGTTGGACCTGGACTGTCATAGCATCACTTTAACCACAGTCTATCAAGTAAGCTTTCCACTAAGGCCAATTCAGATTCAGAGTGGGGATTAGACTTCCCTTCTTGATGTGGGGAGAAGCAGAGAAGCAGGCCACTTAAAATGTACCACAGGAGATCATACTTATACTGAAGTCTTAATCTTGAAAAGTAGCCAGTAGTGAAAATAATAGAGATTTTAGGCAGAAGGCCTCTCCATGTTTCTGAGCATACATCTAGTCCATGCATTGTGCAGATTCTCTGTGTCAACCACATTTAATTTTCCCAGTGAGAGATATCCAGATTCTTGACTTCATGCCACCATAAACAATGCTTCAATGACTATCTTCCTCCTCTTAGGGATCTCTGTGAGATTTTCTCTATGATGATATCTACTCAGAAACAGCCCTCCTGGGTCATAGAGGTACTTAGCTGATGCTTGCTGGACGGCACTGCAGGATAGCTCTACTGGTTTGTACAGCTACCAGCCATGAACAAGGGTTCCTATAGCTCCACATTCCTACCCATGTTTAACATTATCCAACTTTCTAGTTATTGCCAACCTGATACAAATAAAGCAGTACCTCATTGTACTTTCACTGTATTTCCCTAAATACTCAAACACTGAAGCATCTTCTTGTAAACATTTCAGCCATGTGCAGTACATCTTCTTCTGATTGCATGTTTATAGACTTTGCCCATTTTTCCATTTTCCATTACTGTTTTTTTCTTGTTAATTTACAGATTGTTTATTTCAGACATTAGTTGCTTTTCAGTTCTCCAAATCTGTCATTTGTTAACATTGTCCATGGTGTATCCTCCTCAGAACAGAAATCCTTATTTTTTAACAGAATCAAATCTCTGGGGATTTTGCTTTATGGATTACCTTCCAAGGGTTAAGAAGGTCTTCTCTCATCCCCAGGTTATAACAATATAAGCTATATTATCTTCACACTTTTACCTTTATATGAAATTAGAAAAATATGGAGTCCAAATACATGGTGTTAGAAGAGACTCAATTTTATTTTTTCTATAGAGTAAGTCAATTTTCTTAACGTGACTTATTAAACAATCCAAAGTTGCCATATCCATTTACTAATTTTTTCAAAGAAACAGTTTTGATTGTGTTGATCTTCTCCATTTTTATTTTTGCTATTGTTCTCTTATTCATTGTTTTTCACCCTGGCTTTCTTTTTGGCTCTTTTGTTTTTAACTATTTTTAAAAAAATTATTAACCTGGGGCACCTGGGTGGCTCAGTTGTTAAGCATCTGCCTTCTGCTCAAGTCATGATCCCAGAATCCCAGGATTGAGCCCCACATCAGGCTCTCCGCTTGGCAGAAAGCCTGTTTCTCCCTCTCTCATTCCCCCTGCTTGTGTTCCCTGTCGAGCTGTGTTTCTGTCAAATAAATAAATAAAATATTTTTTAAAATTATTAAATTGAATCATTAGATTCTGATTTTCCTCCGGGTAAAATTATTTAGACCTATAGATTTCTCTGTAAGTACTCATTTAGCCATGTTGTACAAATGCTAATGTATAGTATTTCAATTGTATTTCAGTTGTAACTCTTCTGTAATTTTTCTTACAAATTCATCTTTAACCCAAAGGTTATTTGGTCATAGGCTATAGAGTTTCCAGAAAAAGGAAATATTCTTAGCCATATATGTGTTACTAGTCTCTACTCTTATTGCATTAGGATGAAAAAACATGGACTGCATAATATTGAATCTTTATATTAGACCTACTATACTCTCAACATTTGGAAGCCCTTTTTGTAAATTCAAATTTTTTTATTTTTTGCTGGTACTCTGTCTTCCAATTTCTGCATATTTTAGTGTCCCATGGTAGCTAGAACATATTACCAAAAACTTTGTGACTTAACATAACAATAATTTATTCTCACAATTCAGGAGTCTAGAAGTTTGAAATCAATTTCACTGAACCAAAATCAAAATGTTGTACGACCACACTCTCTAGAGGTTCTAATGTAGAACGTTTCTTCTTCCAGTTTCTGGTGCTGTTGGCAGTCCCTGGCTTGTAGCCATATCATTCCAATCTCTGCCTCATGGTCACACTGCCTTTCCCCTTCATTCTCTATCAAATCTCCCTCTACCTTTCTTTTATAAGGGCACATATAACTGCATCTAGGACCCACCTGGATAATCCAGGATATATCCCCACCTGAAAATCTCTAATTTAATCATAACTGGAAAAAAAAAGTTATACAAGGTAACATCCACGGATTCCAGAGATTAGGATATAGATATCTTTTGAGGGGCTATTTTTCAGCCTACCACAGAGAGTTTAATCCACTTGTACTTACTTTAACTACCATCCTATCATATTTTGTTTCTCCCTACTTACATCATGGTTTCCATTGTCCTAACTTTCTTTGATATACTTGTATTTTCCATTTATTATATTTCCTTTCCTGACTTTTAGTGGATAGATTCAATTTTTCTTCTGCAGATCGAATGGTTGGTTACAAATCCTATTTATATTGGTATGGTGGTTGCCCTTGGGTCTTTTATCAGGAGACTAAGAATTCATAGACTCAAGAAAAGTTTGTCCCAAAAACAATTCCAGCCCGTAACCTCTAGAAGCACTGTCCTGCCATGAGCCTTTCCATTCCCCTTTTCCCCTCTCTTCTACACACCAGAATTTAGTCCCATTTGTTGAGCTCTACCACATGGCATGCACTGTGCCAAGTCTTTAAATGTGTCATTTCATGTATCCTTATAACAACCCTGTGCAGTAGACATTAATGTTACACTTTGTCAAAGGAGGAAACTGAGGTCAAAGAACTTTCCCAAAATCACAGTTAGTTAAGTGACAGCACTGAATTTCAAACTTCTGAACATCCTTTGATTGTATTGCAACTTTGCAGTATGTCATGACAATGAGATGGAATTGCATACCCAGTTGTGTTGAAGACTTCCTTTCTTTTAAAAATGCAACTGGTTTATAAATGAAAACAGGCACTGTGTTCAAAGATGCCTGAAACAATCTGCTTGGCTTTTTTTTTTCTGTAACTATACAGAGGATGGTTTTGGGAATGAAAAACCTGAATTCAGTCTCACCTCTCCTACTTCTTGGAGAGCTGAATCTTAGACCAGTCACAGATCCACATAAAGCTCATTTTCTCCTATTAAAAATGAAGGCAATGATAGTATCTACCTCAAAGACTTCTTGTGAAAACACATTTATGTTTTGAAACTTTTCATGTTTTGAAATTTTATGTATTTATTTCTTGGCTATTAAACAAAATGAATCATCAAAAATAGACCCAAAAAATGTATCTACATATACATGGAGGTCCTTTATATATTGGAAATACTGTTAAACTGATAATCAGGAAAACATGGTTTCTAACTTTATTTTTACCTTTGTTTCCTCAGCAGTCAAATGAGGAGACTCAATTAGAAGATTTCTAAGGTGCTTCTAATGCTAAACCTCCTGGAGTCTCTTCGCATAGATCACAAAACTGGAGCTGTCGTAGCAGTTTTTGTTTTGAGTGAGTACCACCCAGAGAGAATATTTATGGAGATAAATCCAAACAGTGGTAGCCCGTGTTTTGTCATATTTCCTCATCATCTGAATAATGGCCACATGAGATATTATATTAAATTTTGTTGTTAGTTTGCTGCCCTTTGATCAGAGTGCAAGTCCTGGGAAAAGTACTGAAATGATGTCCACTGAAATGTGACCCTTTAGCTCAGCCAGACGAGGAAAGCAGAGAAGTATCTTGTTTAAATTTTCAATGGAGTGGTCTGTTAGAGCTTGTGTTCACATATACTACAACAAAACCCAAAAGTCAAGAGCCTAAATCATAATTTTTAGAACTGGGCTGAGTAGCACATGCAGTATTATAATTTTTGGTATAAAAATTTCAAAGTATTAATATTCAGAATCTTCTTGGCTCATGGGAAAAAAGGTGGAAAGGGGGAGGTGGTTCATAGGAGATTTAGGTGGATTCAGGAGGAAGTGAGTTTTTTAAGATTATTACAAGGGAGCATGAATGAAAAGGGTTGAGAAGCAGTGCTTTAGAGAGATAAAATAAGCTGTTCCTTAAAAGATTTTCTGTTTAATTTGGTTAAGTTTTTGACCAAACACAGATCCAAAACTATGAAAAGAGCACATACTCAATATGTACAATACTCAAGAGTAGCACCTTGAACTCCTAGAAACTCATGAATCAGCTCTTAAGAACATGAATCAAGGATTTGATACTAACAATGCCTCCCGGTATCCAGAATCCATGAGTTCCCCAACACATTTGTGATTTCTTTTGTTGGAAATTTATTTTCAATGTTCCCTTCCTTTCAATGTTCAGAACAAGCCATACTGGGGACCTGAATAAAGGCCATTTGCAAGCATTAAATTGTCAGCTTTCTTCTTGGCTGACCAAAGCAGAACATTGTGAAGAGTTTGTCTCCTAATTCCTGCATATTGTTTCTCAAATTACCACTTAACCATATTTACACAGTATAACACAGCTGTTGACCACTCTGTCCTTGTTGATTACATTTATTTAATGCCATGCAAAGGTGAGGGCAATTATTCTTAGATCAGTGTTTATATCCTGCTTTGGACCACCATAAACAGCTAGTTACTTCCTCGGGGAAAGAGAAAATTATGCTGCCCTGTGTTTTCCATCCATGCTACGCTTTGAATCTCAAATAGAACACGGTGATTTCAGTGTTTTGGACAATGTGTACAGTTTTGCTGACCACTGCTCATCACGGTTCATCAAGTATATGTATCATGCCCACCCAAAGAGAATATCAGATTGAGACTGAGCTGGCATTCACGAAGTACCTTCTCTAAGCACTTACACAAATAATGAATGGATATATTAACAGGATTATATAATAATCAACTTAGTGGCGTAGTTAAATCTGGAACCAGTCTAAGTAATTCAATCTCATTTTCATGTGTTGGTCTCAGCGCCTTTAAATCCACATTATCACAGATAAAATTGGAAAAATCTGAACAAGAGCAGTAGCTTATATCGAGTCAATATCTGGTTGTAATTTTGTGCCATAGTTTGAGAAAATGCACTGCTTAACTCTGAAGGCTCACCTGGTATCTATAGCTCGGTTTTGTCAATCATTACTTCTCTTTTATTTAATTGTTTATGAGATGACACCTATTTGCTCCCTATAATTTCATTCTATTTTAATGTCATGAGTCTTCTTCAAAATCATGATGCCATTTACCTTTCTGCAGATGTCTAGCATATTTCCTATGTTTTCACCTTTTAATATCATATTTACTCCAAGAGCATTATTAGCTCTATTATTAGCACCTGCCCCCAGAAAAATAGCATTTGTTGACTGCCTGGATTTCCTCTCTATTAATCTGCACACCATTCAGTCCCCTTGGCCTGCAACCTGGAGGACTAGAGACATTGGTTTGCTTGATCAATTCAGTATGTTATTCAGAGTGAACAGAGAGCCAAGGCCAGGGACCGTCAAAATTACTTTTTCTCTGTTTTTTGTTGAATCACCATATAGGATCAACTCCTCCAAATTTGGAAGGCAGTGCCCTGTCATTTGTAAAGGGACAAAGTGGTGAATGCAGTTTGGCTCAAGACGGCTTCCCTACTTTGGGGTTACCTGATCATATTATTGAGAAGGCTCTCAGTGTTATATTTTGCAAAGTCACGTGTTTCCTTTTTTTTTTTTTTAAGATTTTGTTTATTTATTTGACAGAGAGAAACACAGCTAGAGAGGGAACACAAGCAAGGGGAGTGAGAGAGGGAGAAGCAGGCTTCCTGCCAAGCAGGGAACCCAATGTAGGACTCGATCCTGGGACTCTGGAATCATGACCTGAGCCAAAAGCAGACACTTAACGACCGAGCCACCCAGGCACCCCACATGTGTTTTCTAAACATTGCCGCCTTTGCTGTTATTTACCAGCATTTGTGAGGATATCCCTTCATAGATTTATCACTTTCTCCCTATCAAGACTGGCAAGGTGAGGACAAGATTCTTAGAGAGCCAAAGAGGATCTTCTTGATTAAGCCAAACTCTTTGCCAACTCAGGGTCTTCCCACATGCTGCTCCTTCTTCCTACATGCTTGTTCCAAATTTTTCTCCTTGCTTCATTCTACTCGTCCTTTAGTGGTCAGCTTAAATGCCATTGCCTTAGAAATGCAGTCACCAGTCATTCTAAGAAATTGAACTTTCTCTTTGTATGTTCCATCAGTGGTCTCTGTTCCTTTCTTTCTTGAAATGTATCACAGTTTGTAACAATATATTTATTTGTGTTTACTTATTTAATGTCAATCTGTCCCACTAGCCTGTAAATTCTATGAAAGTACAGGTTATGTCTATTTAGTTCATCACTATCTACCTAATTTCTAACCTAATGCCTTAGCCTCAGGGCTAAATACTCAGTGTTTATGAAGTGAATGAATAGACAAGCTAAGGAACAAGAGACTGTATTGTGTTTGATTTCTTACACAACTGTCTGTTCCCAAAGTTCCCAGGTGCTATTATAGATGTTGACTATTATCATTACTATTCTCATCAAAAGTTAAGAAATATCTGGGGGCACCTGGGTGGCTCAGTCAGTTAAGTGTCTGCCTTTGGCTCAAGTCATGATATCAGGGTCCTGGAATCCGCCCTGCTTGGGGCTCCTTGCTTGGCAGGGAGTCTGCTTCTCCCTCTCCATCTCCCCCTCCCCCATTCATACTTACACCCTCTCTCACTCTCTCTCTTTCTTGAATAAATAACTTAAAAGAAAAAGAAAAATGTGCAATACTGTTTTTTAAAAAGTTGAGAAATATCTGTATTTGATCATGTGTTTTAATCCAAAGCCATGCAAGTGGCTTATATATCCATAAGTCAAAAAAGCAACCCATTTCAATAAATTTAACTTCAATTTATACCACTGTGTGGAATAATATGGACTGCTTGAATCTTTGTTGCAAGGATAAAATGAAATAACAAATACTAAATGCCTAGTACTGGAATAACAAAGCGTATTATCCTATGTCCAATTCAGACCAAAAGATAGTGGGTTCTAGGAGTGTTACTCTGAAAAACATTGTGAGGTCTTATGTAAGCTCAAAAAGTGCTATGATTGATTAGCAATGCCTGCCAAGGACAAATTAAAGAAAGCAGTATGAAGTATTTATCAACTGTGGACTAGCAAATGGCAGACAATCAGTGTTGCTGGTTTCCTTCTTTCTTTGTTGCTATAAATTCCAAATTAATCTGAAATAGAGATGACCACAAGATAGCTCAAAACTTAAAACAAAAAATAAGGGCAAATGAGGGCTTACATTAGGTCAAAATGAAAACATGGTTTTTAGAAATGGGTGGAATTACCTACAGATTCCACTAATGTGAATTCATAGAAGTCCAGGTACATACAATTCAACACAAGGTCCTTGCGTCCTGACAACCAGCCTCTCTCCCACTGTAGAATGATACACCAACTCACCATAGTTAGCACGCTTATTGTAAGCAGCACAAATCTGGACAGCTATCTGTGGCAAGTATAGCACAAAACCCTAGGTCTTTAATAGATGCTGCATCTGAGCTGCATCCACAGAGATAACTGATGGGCCTTAGCAAGTAGTACATTTGAACTTGGCACAGGTGTTTTCCTGAAAGTATAGCAATGATCAGCTTGGATAAGGCCAGAGAAAAAGATATCATTTAGAAACAAGCATTCAGCTATGGCAGCTTAACAGCAGCTTAACATGAAGCCTGCTTGGACAGTAAAAGCAGATCATTTGGAGTCACAAGAAACACAAAACCATGGATATAACGTCCCAGCGTATTCTGGCAGTGTCCTCCAAGTTCCCAGCACATTAAAAATACCCTGATTTTTATATTTATGCACTTTCTCCAGCTATTCCAAATCCACTCAGTCAGTGTGAAAGAGGAAAACAGTTTTTCTTCCTTGTATCTTCCTAAACACTTTCTAGAGTTATGAAAAAAAATTTTTTTTAATTTTAATTTTTTTCAGTGTTCCAAGATTCATTGCCCATTCCCCACACCCAGTGCTCCACGTAATAGGTGCCCCCAGTACCCACCACCAGGCTCTCCCTTCCCCCCACCCCTCCCTCCAAGTCCCTTAGTTTGTTTCTGTGTCCAAAGTCTCTCTTGTTTCGTTTCTCTCCCTGAATTGTGTCATGACTGACTGAATTAGAATAATCATGTGTTGTTTTGTTCTCCCAGCCAATGCAGTGCACTCCCAACCCTCAGCAGATGCTATTGCCCCGTCCCTCTCTGGACACCAGCCTCAGGGAAGCTCTTTTGGCAATCACACTCTGGCCCTTAGCAGCAATTTTACCACCAAAGTTTAGTGTTATTTGTAAAAGCATGTTATAATGCCAAGGATACGAGGAGATTTGAGGGAGATTCAGCAAATGGCATCCCTGGAATAATCTTGTCACCATTTGGTGAATCTCTGAAGTACCAACTCAGAAACTCAAGTACAGCCCACCTTCATACCAAAGGTCTAGCTCACAGTAACTGAATTAGAAGCTAACACAGGTTTCTCACTTGTACTCCAATACTTCTCACTTTCTACCTTCCTGCCATAACTAAGTTCATAAGAACAGGCCAGGCTCAGGCTTACAAGGAGCCACCCATGTTTCTAGTCCCAGATCTGCCACTGTCTAGACGGTGGCAGACAAGTTACTTCGTCTCTCTGGTTAATGAAAAGGTTAGGACAAGGTGATCTCTGATGGCGCTCCTAAATCAGACAGTCTATTCTATAAAGATTGATCCAGGTGTCCTATTTCCTCCTTAACCTTTTAAGAGCTCCATAGCTTCCAGGGGTTGGTAGTGACACTTTAATTTCTCTACTGAATTAAGTTCTCTATTGTTTAACATTCTTTATTATTTGTGGTCTCAAAAAGCCACCCTCAAGGCAGCCCTGCCTGGATCCCTCAGAAGAAACAGCCCTGGGAGCCTGGGTGGATCAGTTGTTTAAGCATCTGCCTTCAGCTCAGGTCATGATCCCAAGGAGCTGAGATCAAGTCTTGTATCGGGATCCTTGCTAGGCAGGGAATCTGCTTCTCTCTCTGTCCCTTCTTCTACTGATTCTCTCTGTCTCTCTCTCAAATTTTTAAAAAAAGAATGTGTTTCAAGAAGTAAAAATAAAAAAAGAAGAGCGAGCCATGAAATTTGCTCCTTGGACTCACTTCTCTAGAACAAAGTCAGCTTCACCTACAGCCTTGAGATAGAGCTCCCATCATCTACAGAGTATGTTCCATGAAACCTAATCTACATACCATTTTCCATATTCTCAGACTTTAGGTGGTATTCTACATGGCCTCAATGAATCATTCAGTACAGCCATTTAAATCCCAAATAACATTTGTGATCTTGATGGATGCATGGTCCCTAATCTTACACATTGATCTAAGGCATCTCTGAAATAGCATGGCAGCAATGAGAGATCCTTGCAGGTCAGGCGTCATATGAATCAGAGGAAACGGGCTTGCTGACTCCAAACTCTTAAGAGACCCCAAACCAGGCTTTCGTTTTCTTTTGAAAACACATGAAATGCACTTCAATTCCAAGACAGAGAGAGAAATATTCAGTTGCTTGTCACTGGTACTTAGGAGAAGATTTTCACTTTCAACAGTGCTGCAGCTTTGTAGCTTGTTTAGAATTTGATGCCATTCTCATCTTCAGAAGTTGATGCAGTGGAAACGCTTTAACACACAAGCCCAAATGTTCCACAAGCACATTAACATCGAATTTTGGCATCTATTTGCATGCAGAGGAAGGACAATACAACCCCAAACCAGAAGTAAGGAACCGGCTCTCACCAGTTGATCGCCCAATGGCCTAGCCTCCTCCAAGAATAGAAACTCTAGCCAAAGCACCAGCATTTTAACAAAACAGTTGTTCCACAGATGTGACCTGAATCCAGGGAAGCTTCCAATGTAATGTGTACTGCACAGTGTCCTCATCCAACAGGGATTATGCAGTCTAAATCGTTAGTTCTGTTGCCGTCATACAAAGGTAAATAATCAAACCTCCAGCTTGTGCTGGATTGTTCTGGTTTATTTGTTTCTCTGTTTACTCTTTTTCAGAATCTCTATAGCTGGTAATAGGAGGAAAAAAATTTATGAGCATGACCACCATCTTGGGAAGAAACTCTGATGACAATAATTTTAAACACAGCTATTTCATTAATCCACCTCTGCTCTGGTGATGCTTAAATCTTTCTCTCTCACCTCCAACCTTCTGCTATGCTCTAGATGGTTATTTCCACCTGCCTGGCGGGCATTGCCTACATGTCTCATAGTCACATCAAAGTCAAAGTCCCCCCTTCTCAACTGGCTCTGCTTTCTCTGTCCATCATCTTAGAGTATGATTCCATGGCTAGAAAACTCCTCCCCTTCTCCTTTAACTTCACTTTTAGGGAATCACCACACCTGTTGAGTCTATCCCAAAATGTGTCATCAGGCTACTCTACCATCCATTCCTTCTGCTGCTATACTAACCAAAATCACCATTAGTTCTTGCCCTCAACATGTTCTGAAATTACCTCTATTCCAGCATGACCTTTCTGAAATGCATATCTAATCATTGGAAAACTCCCATTGGATGTCCATTGCTAACAGGTTTAGATGCTGGTTTCACTCAACCATATTGATATCTCCCTCTACAAACTGTTTTATGCCTAGAAGGTATTTAATAAATATGATGAATTAGTGTGACTTATCACTCACAAACAAGTAGAAAGAGAATATTTAGACCCTAAGAATTTGCAGGTACTGGGTTGTAAAGTTCAAAAATTGACGTTTTAAATCTCTTCTCTAACTAGCCATCACTGGCTGCTTTGTTTAGTCAGTTTGGCACCTTGAGAGTGAGGAGCTTTCTGTTCCCACCCTAAAGGAAGTTTCCTGCTGAGAGAAAGCAGAAGAAATAGAACTGGGGTTGGAGGTTTCTAGAATGTGACAGTTTAGAAAGCTGTTATTATTCAGTTTCTAACAAAAAATGCAATTCCACTGCCTTGAATACTCACCATAAAGAAGTAGGTTTACTACTAGAAGATTATTTTCTAATGTTAACCTTACATGGCTGGCCCGGCCCCCCAACCTTGTCTTTCCATCTTACCATGTATTTTCTGTTTTTTTACTCTGGCTCAAAAGATATATCTGGAATATTCTAGCTTGGAATCAACCTACACAATTACATTAAGAAACTCATTATGTAAGTGTTGATGTCGGAATAAGGGGGTATTGAAAAGAAGGATATGAATTTTAAGGTATCAGACAAAGCATCAAAGAGATTTTTTTTTGTCCTATGAAAAAAGGTATCCTACAAACTATAGGGTAGCAAAGTCCCACAGCAGTCTCTCTGAATCAGAGACTCCTTTGCTGCTGGTTTGGAGGTGGATCTTAGGAAGTTGGGAGCAGTCTTTCAGTCTGTCCCCACTCACAACCATGTTTATCATTAGCTCCTTTAAAAAAATAAAGTGGTGGCTAGGGCTCAAGTTCAGCCCTTGTAGACATGCATATGATCAGACCTGACAAGGTCCATTTGCTAATTACATGTAGCTACTACTCTGTTTCATCAGAACTTGAACTAAAAGACCAAAAGCCAAGCCATTAGTCATCGGAGAATATAAATGGAATTTCATGTTCCCATGACTGATTGGTCTTAATTTATGAAGGACTCTGTGAGGACAAACAACAAGAATCAAATATATATCCTTGCCAGGGCTCATAAAATGAGATGTAATTGGTCTGGGCCTGTGCCGTTTTAGTGCTTTAAGCAATATTAATATATTTAAGAAACTAAAAGCTTCTTTTGTAAACCTCTTTGGTCCTAATTGATGATCTCAAGGTCAAAGTCAATGTATTTATGTTTCATTTTGCCTTTTGCAGACAAAACAGTGGTGCAAGCTCAAGTGCTCACATATATATCAAACGCCAGATATAAAAGCAGAATTTAAGTAATGTCCTTGAGTATTACTGGCCGAGGGCAGGTGCAGAAGTTGCTGACACACATGTGCTCAGTGAAGTGGACCCAGGCCAGGACATATATATTTCAATCCCTTTATCTTTAAAGTCAACCTTACACAAATGTACGAATGTCCCACAGAATCATGGTCTTTATGAATTGGGGCGGGGTATTTTTTTAAATATCAAGTTAATATCACTGCTAAGTAGTACCAAGTGTCCCGGAAAATATCAAGACCATTTACATAAAATAGAGTCCAAACCCACCAGTCTCCAGAAAAAGTATATAGCTCCTCTTCATTGGATCAAAGAATCATGTTCATTATCCATAAAATCATTATTAAGCATCTACTGTGAACTAAACATAAGCTAGAAGAATAGTGGACAAAACAGTCATTGTCTTTACCTCCATAGAACTTACAGTCAAGTGAGTACAAGAATCCAAAAAATTAAATAGAGTAAGCAAACAAATAATCACAAGTTATGATAAGTTCAGAAATCAGAAACAGTATATAGATCATTCAACTCCTCCTTCTACAGATAAAGAAACAGATACCTAGCAGTAAAATCATTTGCCCCAAATCATACAATCCCTATCTAATCCCCTTCTTTGACAACAAGGAAATGTATCAAAACTATATTCTATCCAAATGCAAATTTTATTATTAACCAAAGTACTCGTAGTCCTGATTCAAATGTTCTATAATGACATTTGTATGCTATTCTAATTGAAATTCTAATGTAATTCTTATGTAATAACACAGGGCACAGAAAACAGTCAGAGTCTGGGCAGTGTCACCATCAGTTGGTTTCATTTATCTAGCTAATGGGCAATTCCAGAAGGCTACTTATTAATTGGGTTTAATGACCCTAATGAGGAGCACATTCTGAGCAACAGGACCTTTCTCCTTTTCTCCCCTATGGAGGCCATCAAAAATACGGGTCTCCCAGAAGGATGCCTGCAGTTAGTATGCACCAACCATCTGCAATCTACTATGCCTGCTCAAAATTGGTTTCTCCTATAGGAACAACCTCATTATGGAAAGAAGTTTTCAGCCTCAGAGTGTCTGTCATAGCCAGGATTAGAACACCTAATATTCATATGTTGTTTTACAGTTTACGTGCCCCTCTTATGCATTACTCCCTATAAAGCTCACAACAACCTTATCAGTAGTATTATCCCCATCATACAGATGAGGAAACTGAAGCTCAGAAATGTTAATTTGTCCAAGTTAATGAATAAACAGTGCCAGGGCCAGGATTAGAACCTAGGCTTTAAACTCTAAGATCTATATGTTTTCTCATCACACCTCTAAACCCTAGTTGCCCAAGGGATAGTCTTTGCTACAAGATTGAAGAATAGAGACACTATTAATAGCCAAAAGTCAGACTTTAGACTGCACCAGGTATCCCAGAGATGGCTGGAGGAAAAAGGGAAGTAGATGATTGCTAAAAAGCATCATGAGAATAAGCAGCTAGAACGTCAGTGGCAGCTGAATCAGCCTTCATGATCTGCCCAGGATGGCTACTATATGGTAGGACAGAAAGAACATGCATTCTGCCTAAAATGGCTATAATAGCCGATCCTTAAGTTACCATCACTTGGTGGGCTCTCTACACTTCACATATATTAACTCATTTAATCATCTCAACAACTCCATGGAGCAAGATTCTATAATACTAGTTCCACAGATGGAGAAACTAAGGCATAGAGAGTTTTTAGGTATTTTGCCTAAGATCCTTACAGAAGAATAGGGAGTCTGACTCCAGAGTCCCTGATCTTAGCTACTACATTATATTATATTGCATCACTGTAGTGGTTAGGATATAAGTTATTTTCACATCTCTATATCCATCTACTTTCTGGTAGCAACACCATTTTGGAGAAACTCATCTCTTCTACATTGTATTTAGTCTTAGTGAGACCACCTATCAAGTTGTCCTTTAAAACTTGGGCAATCTGTTCTTATGTCCCAAGAATTTGTATCTTGAGTGAACAAAAACAAAGATGGGGAAATAGCTGGATCATCCATTCCAGAGCAGCACCCTGAAGGGATTATATTTGTTCCTGCAACCTACATCTTCAGAGAAAAGGGTTCCCCAACTTTCTGAGGCTGATTCTTCAGCTTTTCCTTTAATTCTAAGTGTTGCCCACATCTAGTTTGTTCTTTTTCACTTAAGCAAGCCAGCATCCATTTGTACTGCTCAAAACCAAACTCTGACACAGCATCATCATTAGTCCCTGGTCTGCTACCAGCCAGCTGTGTGACCCTAGGACACTCCCCTTAGGACCTCAATTGCCTGAGCTATGCAATTGAATTAGAAGGACCTCTTTTTGGCGCCTGGGTAGCTCAGCCGTTAAGTGTCTGCCTTCGGCTCAGGTCATGATCCTGGGGTTCTGGGATCAAGCTCCACATCAGGCTCCCTGCTCTGTGGGAAGCTTGCTTGCTTCTCCCTCTGCCACCCCTGCTTGTGTTCCCTCTCTCACTATTTCTCTCTGTGTCATATAAATAAACAAAATCTTTTAAAAAAACACAAGGATCTCTTTTTTTAAATAGCTCTAACATTTTTTTAATTTGATTCTATGATTCCTTGGTCATACTATGTCTCATTATTCTTGCTATAGGAGTACAACTCCTATACCCATCTACAGGCAAAGCTCTTCCTGCTTCTCTTTCAGGCCACAAAATGCTGCCTATGCAGATCTGGTTTGCCTGCTATTCATTTTCTCTAACCCCCAAGCCAACTGTCCACAGTAGCTACTTCAGACTTTCTCCTTTCTCCCAATACCCACTATTAGATTCCAAAGAGATGGCCTTGTCTTCCATGTTAGCGAGATTACAGTAATTCATCATCTGGCCCACAATCCCTAGTTTATTTTCCTCTTTTACTCAACACATCTCCACCTCACTGTCTCTCCACTCTTCTTTCCTCCTCTTCTTTAAACTATACTTCTTCCCAAGTATGCAATGCAGTTCAACAAATGGGTATCTTTCATGTACCATATTCTAGGCACTCTGCTAAGCATAGAGAACACAAAGATAAATATGGTCAGCCCTGCCCCTAGGAAGCATATAATCTGCTTATGCAGGCATATATAAATAGATAATAGCAATAAAAATTATAAAAGTTTTAATAGACTTACTTACAAAGTGTTATGGGAACAGTGAAGAGGTCAGAACAGACTTCGTATAGCTGAAGAATGAACAGGAGCTGGCCAAATGAAGAACAGTGTGACAGGTAGGTTAGAAAGAGCAAACAGCATGAGCAAAGACAGAGAATCATCCAAAACCACAGAGGCCCGGTAACACCATGACCACAAACACACACTCTTGATTGGTAATTATGCCTGCCATGCCTGAATGTATCAAGTAACAAAAGTCTGACCAGGACACCGAGATCATTCGTCATGCTCTGAACTCACGTGCGCCATGCTCTCAACAGCCCTTGTCCTGACTCCATCTCCTAAAACCCTTCACTATACCTTCACTGACGCTTCACTTGTGTTCAGTCATCATCAAACCTTTCTTGAACATTGATTTACCAAAACTGGCTCTCACCTGAAGACCTGCTTCCTCTTCAGCCTTTACGAGGCGGCTGCTTCCTTATTCTCCACACCAGGCATGCAGATAGGGTGGAATCCTCTTTGCTCCTATTGCTCCTATTGCTGCTTCAAGACCATTCTCCTACCTCTTCCCTGAAATGAAAAAATTTTCATTACCTACATGGATGATGTTCTAAGACCTAATGCTTTATTATCCCATCTTCTCAGAGATCTTCCTTGTTCTCAACTTTAGTCATCCACTCCCATTGTCAATACGTGGTCAATACCAGTAACAGAAACCGCTCCATTATCTCAGTCTCAACAACCCTTCACCCTGATTATCACCTCTAGCCTTCCTTCTTCACTTGGTAACACAACTTTAACAATATTTCAGTTTCACTGGACCATGCATAAATCTTATTCTCTGTAACTTCATGTCCTCCTCTTCCTCTTACCCAGTGTTACGGTCTGAATGTTTGTGTACCACCACCACCACCACCCCAAAAATTCATACGTTGAAATCTCAATACCTGATATGATGGCTATTAGGAGATAGGACATTTGGGAAGAGCTAGGCTATAACGGTGGAGTCCTCATGAAAAAGACCCCACAAATCCCTCCCACTTCTACCAGATGAAAACACAAGAAGTCTGCAATTCATAAGAAGTCCCTCACCATGCTAGCACTCTGGTCTCAGACTTCCAGCCTCCAGAACTATGAGAAATAAACCACTGTTGTTCATAAGCTACCTATTCTCTAGCATTTTGTCACAGCTACCCAAAAAGACCAAGAATGGACTAAGATTTCCTGCTTAACCTCCTTAATGCATCATTACCTCACTTTCTCACATATACCTTCATCTTTCTGGAACTTAACAGGGAAAAATTCCTACTCGTTAAATCCAAACTTTCATCCACTGTATGTCTGTATCCAAGGAAACTCAGCTTTCGTGGATAAAAATTACATGATTATACTGACTAGTCTATAAATTTGTGATTACAGACCTTAGATAGATCTTCAGTATCACCCAGTAACCCTATGATACTAACTGGATACATTCAATCTCTCAATCTCCTAAATGAATATTTTGTACCTTTTCCTCTCTTCACAGACCTCCAGTATTTTTTCCCATCCTTATTCTCAGCTGATAATTTTATTTCTATTTCACTACTAGAGCCAACTAAAAAGAACCTTCATGCCCTCTCACCACCATCTCTACCTAGCTACCAATACCTGTATCACACATTGCACCTTCTCTTTTATCCACAAATGAATTGCTCCTCCCTCTGTCAATTCCTCCACTTACTCCCTGGGTTCTATGTACTCTTGACTACCCAAGGACATTGTCAAAACAGGTATTTCCCTTTGTGATCCATCACCAATTCCCTTCTCTACTGAATCATCAAAAGGATACCTACTGTAATTTCTTTCAGTCCTGACTCCATATCCCCTTCAACCCATCCTTTTGTTTCTCTGCTTCCCTTTTCAGAAGATTTCCTTGGAGTTGTCTATATACCTTACCTCCAATTCCTATTCTACCATTATCCTTTCTAAGATATAATCACACACTATAAAATTCACCATGTTAAAGTGTATGATTTAGTGGTTCAAGGTTGTACAACCATCAAATTCTCTAACTCCAAGACATTTTCATAATCAAAAAACAACAACAAAAAAACCCTACCCATTAGCCATCACTTCTCATTTCCTCCTCATAGTAGATTAAAAAACTAATCTACTTTCTGTGGACACACATATTCTGCATATTTCATATAAATAGAATCATATAATATAATATGTGGCCTTTTGTTTCTGGCTTCTTCCACTTAGTATGTTTTTGAGATTCATTCATGTTATAGCATGTATCAGTACTCCACTTCTCAGTCTCTTTTTTGAGACTACTGTTAGGTTTTTCCCTTCACTGAAACTATGGTCAGTCTTCCTCTTGTTGCAAAACCTAGTGGCCAGGTCTCAGTCATCACCCTATTTAATCTGTCAGCAGTATTTGACATAGGTGATCCCCCTCCTTGAATAACTTCCTTCATTTTGTTTCCAAGACCCCACATACTCTGGTTTTCCCTCTACTTCACTGGTCACTCCTTCTGGGTGTCCTTTGCATGTTCCCTCTTAGCTTTCTGATTCTAAATATTCAGATGCCCATAAGCTCAGTCCTTGATATCTTCTCTTTTCTCTGTCTATCTTCATTCCCTTAGGGACCTCAACTAGTCTTGTGGTTTTAAATTACATCTACATGCTGACAATCCCCAGACTTCTATTTCTCATTAGAACTTCTCTCCCAACACTAGACTTGGAACTTTCTCAAGATGTCCACTTAATGTCTAAAGTCATCAGACTCTACATATCTGAAACCCAACTCATGAATTCACCAATCCCTGTTCTTCCTCAGTCTTTCCCATCTCAGTTAATCTAACTCTACTTTTTCTAGTACTCAAGTCAAAATCCTTAGCTTCATCCTAGATGTTTCTTTCTTTCATATACCCACATAAGAAAATTCTCTTGCTTGTTACACCACTAAGACATATCCACAACTAGAATTTTCTCACTGCCTTCATCCCATTCATCCTAGACCAAAGCATTCATTACCTTTGTTTATTGCAATCACCCCTTAACTGGTCTCTCAGTTTTCAACCCTTGCTCCTACCCTGAACACTAGTTTTAATACAACAATCCAATACTTTTTAAAAATAAGTCAGACCTTATCATATCATACCTCTATTCAAAATCCTCCAAATGACTTTGCATCTCAGAGCAAAACCAAAGTTCTTTAAAACGGCTGACTAGATTTTACACAAAATGACCTTCACTCCCTCTCTGACCTCATCTATTCCTCTTAGCCACCTCCCTTTCTCCATTTCAACAAAAGTGATTATTCTTTGACTACTTCAGGCATGCTCCCACCTCAGGACATTTGCACTTGAAGTTCCCCTTGCTGGATTTCAAACTTATCCCAGATTACCCGGATGGTATACTCACCTTTTCAATTCTTCATGCAAACAACTCATTCTCAGTTAGTCTTCTTTATTCTAGCTATTCCCCCAGCTCTCCCTATATCCTTTCCCTACCTATTTTTCTCCACACCAAATTCAATGTCTTATATATTACACATTGTACTTGTTTTTATATCTGTCCCTTCTAGAATATTAGCTCTATACAGGCAGGAATTTTTGTATGATTTGTTCACTAATTTATCTGAGTTTCTAGGTTGGAGGCAGGCACATAATAGATACTTCATTATTTGTTGAATGAGCAAATTAATGAGGTGCTCAAGACCTAGCTGAAGCTGGAAACCCTAAATTTATAGCCTCATGTTTTTCATCAGTTTATGAAAGCAGAGAAGGTAAGGTTGTAGAACTGAATGAAGTTTTGCTGAGAAAACATGTTGGAAAAGGAGAGTACATGAGAGTTGTGGCTATTAGTGATAAAGTAGTTCATGGAATCACCATGGAAACCAGTCTTTGTAAGAGAAAAAAAATGATTCTACAAAAAGAACAGACAGACCAGGTAAAAATGAAGTATTTTAGAGTATGGAGAGCTCTGTGAGGTTGAAGATTGGATTAAAGACTTAGAAATAGAGGGCTGTGTTCACAAGTAGATTCAGAGTTCAAATATCAGAGCTATATCTATTACTGATTTTGACAAGGTCCAATGTGTCCAGATGTGACTGACTGAGATGAAACAGAAAAGTTTACTAGAAATGAGAAAGTGAGATTGTGGTGTGGGGTGGGACATCTCTATAGACACTGAAAGTACCTCAGGTTCCTGGAAGAAGTTTATGTAAAGTAAGAAATTATCATACTTATCATATTTAAATGATAATTATCATATGAATTGGCTATTAATTTAACATCTATGTTTCAATTTTCCTGTCTAAAAAATAAGGGTAATATAAAATCCCTAATCCAGACAGTTACTATGAGTTTTAAATGAGTTAATATTTATAAAGCCCATAGGACACTGCCTGGCACATAAGTACTATTTTAATTCTAATAATGCACAAGATTCCAAAGACTTCAGGAATTCAAGAGCATGACCCAGTCAGGCAGTTCAGGACATGACAGTGATGTTATAAGGAAACAGGGATGTCAAAGGCAAGGCAAACAATGCCACAATGGCCAGGCAATTAACATAAACAGCTGGACAAGCCCAGGGGAGTCCATAGGAATGTGTTAGATGAACAGTGGGACTGTGGTGAGCCAAAAGGGGTCACTTCACCACACCTTGAGCCAGCCATAGCCCTGCAGCAATATAAGCCTCATGTCATCAAAACTCCTAGTTTTTACAAGAAAAGCGATATGCTCATTTGTATATTAAATCCCCCAGTAATGCAGAGAAAGACACACACACACACACACACACACACACACACACAGAAAGAGAGAGAGAGAGAACTAAAGGCCAGTATCTCTGATAAACATAGCTGCAAAAATCCTCAACAAAATACTAGCAAAATATGTAAAACCTTGCTAAAGAAATGGAAGATAACGCACAGTAATGGAAAGATATTTATGCTTATGGATTGGAAGGATAAATATCATTAAAATGTCTATAGCTATTCCCTCAGCTCAGTCCTTGATATCTTCTCTTTTCTCTGTCTATCTTGTAGTACTCAAAGCAATCTGTACATTTGATGC
Organism: Spilogale gracilis; assembly: GCA_004023965.1. Taxonomy (NCBI): domain Eukaryota; kingdom Metazoa; phylum Chordata; class Mammalia; order Carnivora; family Mephitidae; genus Spilogale; species Spilogale gracilis. Next base: position 9,835 of record PITA01022163.1, on the reverse strand, counting down.
AATCCCTTTCAAAACACCAATAACATTTTCACACAACTAGAACAAACTATCCTAAAATTTGTCTGGAATCACAAAAGACCCTGAAGAGCCAAAGCAATCCTGAAAAAGAAAAACAAAGCTGGAGGCATCATAATTCTGGATTTCAAGTTACATCACAAAGCTGCAGTAATCAAAACAATATGGTAGTAGCACAAAATAGACAAAGATCAATGGAACAGAATAAAAAATGCAGGAACAGGGGGAGGGGCAAGATGGCAAAGGAGTAGGAGACCTAGATATCATCAGGTCCCAGGAGTTCAGCTAGATAGTTAGCAAACCAGTCAGAACACCTACAGACTCAACAGGAGATCAAAGAGAAGAAGAGCAGCAATTCTAGAAACAGAAAAGTGACAACTCTGGAAGGTAGGACACAGAGCAGTGAATTAGAGGCAACATTTGGGAAGGCAGATCTTGGGGGTAGGGGTCAGGTCACCTCCCAGCCAGCAGAACACCAAATCATAGCTTTTAGAAGTTGACTCCACTGAGGGACATTGCCCCAGAGGCTAAGCAGGGGATGAACCCTCTCAGGGACAGTGTGGTCTCAGGACCCCTGGGGTCACAGAAGGACCTGGGATGCTTGAGCATGGCAGGAAAGCCAGCTGCAGAGATGGAGCCAAAGAGTGGGCTCTCAGCTCAGGCTTACCTTAAACTGTGATCCAAGGTGTAGTTGGGCCACTGCTCTTTGAGAAGGGACCCCACAAGTGGCAGATCTGAGGAGCAGCATGGGAGCGCGCTGCAGGAATCTGCTGGGTTTGGAGACTCCAAATGGGCTGAGCACCAGAGATAGAAACGCTCGGTCCCAGGCTGGGTGAGCATGGAGCGCGGGTGGAGACCAGGGACAGGGGTGCGGTTGACTGCTTTTCTCTAAGGGTGCACCGGGAGTGGGGCCCCGGACACTGGGCTCCTCTCTGCTAGAGACTGGGAGGCCACCATCTTCATTCCTGTCCTCCACAGCTCTACGGAAAGCGTTCGGGGAACAAAACCTCCTGAGAGCGAACCTAAGCAGATTGCTTAGCCTGGTCTCTGGTAAGGGCGGGGCAGTTCCGCCTCTGGCAAAGACATTTGAGAATCAATATAACAGGTCCCTCCCTCAGAAGATCAGTGAGAACATCCACCAAGATCAAGTTCACCAATCAATGAGAACTGCAGAACTTCAGGGGAATGCACCATGTAGAATTCATGGGTTTTTTCCCCATGATTCTTTAGTCTTCCAAAGTTAAGGTTTTTTTAATTTTATTTTTTTCTTAGTCTACTTTTTAATTTTTTTCTCATTCCTACTTTATTTTTTTAATATTTTATCTTATCACTACATTTTTTTTTAAAAATCTTTTTTTTAAATTTTCATTGTTTTTGTCATATTCTATCCCTTCATTGTATTTAAGCTTATTTTTTGTATACATATAGGTTTTTCTTCCTTTCAAATTCTGGGATACAGTTTCTTATAATAGATAAAAATATACCCTAAATGTAGCAAATGGCTTTGTTCTAGGTTCCAGTCCCATCACACGCTTTCCTCTTTTTCAACCAACTTTTTTTCTTATCAATTTCTTTTTTAGAATCTTCTTTAATTTTCATCTTTCAGTCATATTCCAGCCCTTCACTATGTATACCCTTATCTTTGTATATAAATGTTTTCTTTCTTTAAAATTTTAGGAGGTAGTTTCTTTTTTTTTTTTATTTTTTCAATGTTCTAAGAGTCATTGTTTATGCCCAACACCCAGTGCTCCATGCAATACGTGCCCTCAGTACCCACCAGGCTCTCCCATCCCCAACCCTCTCCCCTCCAAGACCCTCAGTTTGTTTCTGAGTCCAGAGTCTCTCACGTATCCTTTCCCTCCCCAAATTACCCTACTTCCCATTTCCTTTCCTTCTCCTACTGTCCTCTATATTACCCCTTATGCACCACAAGTAAGTGAAACCATGTGATATTTGACTTTCTCTACTTGGCTTATTTAACTCAGCATAATCTCTTCCAATCTGGTCCATGTTGCTAGAAAAGTTGGATATTCATCCTTTCTGATGGAGGCGTAGTATTCCATTGTATATATGTACCACTTCTTCTTTATCCATTCATCTGTTGAAGGGCACCTTGGCTCTTTCCACAGTTTGGCAATTATGGTGATTGCTGCTATGAACATTGGAATACATGTGGCCCTTCTTTCCACCACATATGTATCTTTGGGGTAAATACCCAGTAGTGCAATTGCAGCGTCAAGGTAGCTCTATTTTTAATTTTTTAAGGAATCTCCACACTGTTTTCCAAAAGCGGCTGCACTAACTTGCATTTCCACCAACAGTATAAGAGGGTTCCCCTTTCTCCGCAGCCTCTCCAACACTTGTTGTTTCCTGTCTTGTTAATTTTGGCCATTCTGACTGGTGTAAGGTGGTATCTCAGTGTGGTTTTGAGTTTCTTCTAACAGATCAAAATACACCCAAAATCAAGTGTATGGCTTTGTTCTATTCACCATTCTAATCACATATGTATATATAGAGAGATCGATATAAATATAGATATAGATTTTTTTCCCTTTCTTCTCCCCCCAGCTTTAGGTCTCTTCTGATTTGGTTACTGTATATTTTTCTGGGGTTGTTGCTACCCTTTCAGTATTTTGTTCTCTCATGCATCTTTCATCTATTCTTATTGGGATAAAATGACAAGGAAGAAAAACTCACCTCAAAAAAAAAAGAACAAGAGGCAGCACTGATGGCTAGGGATCTAATCAATAGGGACATTAGTAATATGTCAGAAGTAGAGTTCAGAATGACGATCAAGGAGCTAGCTGGGCTTGAAAAAAGCATGGGAGATATTAGAGAATCCCTTTCTGGAAAAATAAAATCCCTTTCTGGAGAAATAAAAAAACTAAAATCTAACCAAATTGAAATCAAAAAAGCTATTAATGAGGGGAAATCAAAAATGGAGGCTCTTAATCTAGGATAAGTGAGGCAGAAGAGAGAATTAGTGATCTAGAAGACCAAATGATGGAGAATTAAGAAGATCAGAAAAAGAGAGACAAATAACTACTGGACCACAAGGGGAGAATTCAAGAGCTAAGTGATACCATAAGATGAAACAATATTAGAATAATTGGGATCCAAGAAGAAGAAAGAGAGAGAGGGGCAGAGGGTATATTGGAGCAAATTACAGAGAATTTCCCTAATTTGGCAAAGGGAAATTACAAAATTAAAATCCAGGAGGCACAGAGAACCCCCTTTAAAATAAATAAAAATAGGTCCACACTGATCATCTAATAGTAAAACTTATAAGTCTCAGTGACAAAGAGAAAGTCCTAAAAGCAGCTTGGGAGAAGAGGTCAGCAACATACAGTGGCAGAAATATTAGACCGGCAGCACACCTATCCCCAGAGACCTGGAAGGCCAGAAAGGACTGGCAGGATATATTCAGAGCACTAAATGGGAAAATAGACAGCCAAGAATACAATATCCAGCTAGGCTGTCATTGAAAATAGAAGGAAGAATAAAAAGCTTCCAGGACAAACAAAAACTAAAAGAACTTGCAAACAGCAAACCAGACCTACAGGAAATATTGAAAGGAGTCCCCTAAGCAAAGAGAGAGCATAAACGTAAGAGACTAGAAAGGAACAGAGACAATATACAGCAACAGTCACCTTACAGGAAATACATTGGCACAAAATTTATATTTTTCAATAGTTACCCTGAACGGAAATGGGCTAAAAGCCCCAATCAAAAGGCACAGGGTATCAGAATGGATAAAAAGCAAGACCCATTAATAAGCTATCTCCAAGAAACACATTTTAGACCCAAAGACACCTCTAGATTTAAAGTGAGGGGGTGGAAAACAATTTACCATGCTAATGGACATCAAAAGAAAGCTGAGGTGCAATCCTTATATCAGACAAATTAGATTTTAAGCCAAAGATTATAATAAGAGATGAGGAAGGACACTATATCATACTTAAAAGGCTGTCCAACAAGAAGATCTAACAATTTTAAATATCTATGCCCCTAACATGGGAGCAGCCAATTATATAAACCAATTAATAACTAAATCAAAGAAACACATCAATAATAACACAATAATAGTAGGGGACTTTAATGCCCCCACCTCACTAAAATGTACAGATCATCTAAGCAAAAGATCAACAAGGAAATAAAGGCTTTAAATGACACACTAGAACAGATGGACATCACAGATATATTCAGAACATTCCAACCCAAACCAACAGAATACACATTCTTCTCTAGTGCACATGGAACATTCTCCAGAATAGATCACATCCTGGGTCACAAATCAGGTCTCAACCAGTACCAAAATATTGGAATCATTCCCTGTATATTTTCATACCACAATGGTTTGAAACTAGAACTCAAGAATAAGAGGAAAGTTGGAAAGAACTAAAATACAGGAAGGCTAATAAAGAATGAATGGGTCAATGCAGAAATTAAAGAAGAATTTAAAAAATTCATGGAAGCAAACGAAAATGAAAACAGAATTGTTCAAAATCTTTGGGACACAGCAAAGGTGGTTCTGAGAGGAACTTACATAGCAATACAAGCTTTTCTCAAGAAACAAAAAAGGTCTCAAGTACACAACCTAACCCTACACCTAAAGAAGTAGGAGAAAGAATAGCAAAGAAGGCCTAAGCCCAGCAGGAGAAGAGAAATAATAAAGATTAGAGCAGAAATCAATAAATAGAAACCAAAAGAACAGTAGAATAAATCAATGAAATTAGGAGCTGGTACTTGGAAAAAATTAACAAGATTGATAAACCCCAGGCCAGACTTATCAAAAAGAAAAGAGAAAGGACCCAAATTAATAAAATCATGAATGAAAGAGAGATCAAAATCAATACCAAAGAAATACAAACAATTATAAGAACATATTATGAGAAACTATACACCAGCAAATTTGACAATCTAGAAGAAATGGATGCATTCCTAGAGACATATAAACTACCAAAACTGAATCAGGAAGAAATAGAGAACCTGACAGACCCATAACCAGTAAGGAGATTGAAGCAGTCATCAAAAATCTCCCAACAAATGGCTTCCCTGGGGGAATTCTACCAAACATTTAAAGAAGGATTAATACTTAATCTCCTGAACCTGTTCCAAAAATAGAAATGGAAGGAAAAATTCTAAACTCATTTTATGAGTCCATGATTACCTTGATCCCCAAACCAGACAAAGACCCCATCGAAAAGAAGAATTACAGACCAATAACCTTGAAGAACACAGATGCAAAAATTCTCACCAAAATACTAGCCAATAGGATCCAACAGTATATTAAAAGAATTATCCACCATGACCAAGTGGGATTTATTCCTAGGCTGTAAGTTTGGCTCAACATCCGCAAATCAATCAATGTGATACAGTACATTAATAAAAGAAAGAACAAGAACCATATGATCCTCTCAACAGATGCTGAAAAATCATTTGACAAAGCACCACATCCTTTCTTGATCAAAATTTCACAGTGTAGGGATAGAGGGTACATACCTCAATATCATAAAAGCCATCTATGAAAAACCCACAGCGAATATAATTCTCAATGGGGAAGAACTGGGAGCTTTTTACCTAAGTTCAGAAACACCGCAGGGATGTCCACTATCACCACTGCTATTTAACGTAGTACTAGAAGTCCTAGCCTCAGCATTCAGACAAAGCAACAATAAAAAATAAAAGGCATCTGAATTGGCAAAGAAATCAAATTTTCACTCATTTTGGATGATATGATACTTTATGTGGAAAATCCAAGACTCCATTCCAAAACTTTTAGAACTCATACAGGAATTCAGTAAAGTGTCAGGATATAAAATCAATGCACAGAAATTAGTTGCATTTCTATACACCAATAGCAAGACAGAAAAAAGAGAAATTAAGGAGTCAATCCCATTTATAATTGCACCCAAAACCATAAAAGAGCTGGGAATAAACCTAACCAAAGAGACAAAGAATCTGTATTCAGAAAACTATTAAGTGCTCATGAAAAAAATTGAGGAAGACACAAAGAAATGGAAAAATGTTCCATGCTCATGGATTGGAAGAACACATACTGTGAAAATGTCTATGCTACCTAAAGCAATCTACACATTTAATGCAATCCCTATGAAAATACCACCAATTTTTTCTCAAAGAAATGGAACAAATAATCCTAAAATTAGTACGGAACCAGAAAATACCCCAAATAGCCAGAGGAATGTTCAAAAAGGAAACCAAAGCTTGTGGGATCACAATTACAGACTTCGCTCTACTACAAAGCTATAATCATCAAGACAGTATGGTCTTGGCACACACACACAAAAAAACATATAGATCAATGGAACAGCATAGAGAGTCCAAAAATGGACCCTCAACTCTATGGTCAAGTAATCTTTGACAAAGCAGAAAAGAATGTCCAAGGGAAAAAAGACAGTCTTTGCAACAAATGATGTTGGGAATATTGGACAGCCACGTGCAGAAGAATGAAAGGAACCACTTCCTTACACCACACACAAAAATGGACTCCAAACTGATGAAAGATCTCAATGTGAGACAGGAATCCATCAAAATCCTTGAGGAGAACACAGGCAGCAACCTCTTCGACCTCAGTCTCAGCAACTTATTCCTAGAAACATTACCAAAAGCAAGGGAAGCAAGGGAAAAAATGAACTATTGGGGCTTCATCAACATCAAAAACTTTTGCACAGCAAAAGAAACAGTCAACAAAACCAAAAGACAACCAACAGAATGAAAGATGATACTTGCAAATAACATATCAGACAATGTGCTAATATCCAAAATCTATAAAGAATTTATCAAACTCAAAACCCAAAGAACAAATAATCCAATCAATAAATGGGCTGAAGACATGGCAACAGACATTTCTCCAAAGAAGACATCCAAATGGCCAACAGACACAAGAAAAAGTGCTCAACATCCCTCAGCATCAGATAAATACAAATCTAAACCACAGTGAGATACCACCTTACACCAGTCAGAATGGCTAAAATCAACAAGTCAGGAAATGACAGATATTGGTGAGGATGTGGAGAAAGAGGATCCCTCCTACACTGTTGGTGGGCATGGAAGCTGGTACAGCCATTCTGGAAAACAGTATTGAGGTTCCTCAAAAAGCTGAAACTAGAGCTACCCTATGACCCAGCAATTGCATTATGGGTATATAACCTAAAGATACAAATGTAATTATGTGAAGGGGCACATGCAACCAAATGTTTATAGTAGCAATGTCCACAATAGCCAAACTAGGAAAGAACCTAGATGTCCATCAACAGATGAATGGATAAGGAAGAAGTGATATATATATATATATATATATATATATATATATATATATATATATATATATAATGAAATACTATGCAGCCATGAAAAGGAATAAAACCTGCCATTTGCAACAATGTGGATGGAACTAGAGGGTAATATGTTGAGTGAAATAAGTCAACAAGAGAAAGACAATTATCATATGCTCTCTCTGATATAAGTACTTTGAGAGGCAGGGTAGGTGTCATGGGGGGAAGGGAGGGAATAAATGAAACAAGCTGGGACTGGGGAGGAAGACAAACCATAAGAGACTCTAAATCTCAGGAAACAAATTAAGGTTTCTGGGGAGTGGGAGCAGGGATAGGGAGGCTGTGTTATGAAAAAAATAAAAATTAATTAAAAAAAAAGAAAATGCAGGAAAGAACTCACAGTTATATGCTCAGTTAATCTTCAATAAAACAGGAAAGGATAGCCAAAGGTAAAAGGATCATCTCTTCAACAAATTGTATTGGGAAAACTGGACAGCCACACACAAAAGAATGAGACTGGATCACTCTCTTATACCATACACAAAAACAAAATCAAAATGGATTAAAGACCTAAATGTGAGACCTGATACCATAAAAAATCCTAAAGGATAGCACAGGTAGTAACTTCCTCAACATCAACCAGAACATTTTCCTACATAAGTTTTCTGAAGCAAGGGAAACAAAAGCAAAAATAAACTATTAGGTTTACATCAGAATGAAAAGCTTCTGCACAGTGAAGGAAACAATCAACAAAATTAAAGGCAACCAACCTACAGAGTAGATGTTTGCAAATAACTTATCCAAAAAAGAGTTAATATCCAAAATATATAAATAACTTATAAAACTTGACACCCAGAAAATGAATAATCCAATTTAAAAATGGGCAGAAGACAAGAAGATACAGATATTTCTCCAAAGAGGACATAAAGATGGCCAACAGACACATGAAAAGATGCTCAACATCATTCATCATCAGGGTAATGCAATCAAAACTACAACGAGGTATCTCCTCACACCTATTAGAATGACTAAAGTCAACAGCACAAGAAACAATAGATGTTGGTGAGGATATGGAGAAAGGGGAAACTTCTTGTTCTGTTGGTAAAATGTAAACTGGGTGGCCACTCTGGAAAGCAGTATGGAGGATCCTTAAAAAGTTAAAAATAGAACTACCTTATGATCTAATAATTGCTCTATGAGGTATTTACCCAAAGAATACAAAAATACTAGTTCAAAGAGATACATGTATCCTGATGTTACAGCAGCATTATCTACAATAGCCAAATTGTGAAACAGCCAATGTGTCCATCAATAGATAAATGGAGATATACATTTTCAGTATATTTTTTATTTTATATATATGTGTGTGTATATATATAATTAATATATATAAAATGTACTATTAGTCATAAAAGGAATGAACTCTTGCCATTTGCAATGATATGAACAGAGCTAGAGAGTATTATCCTAAGCCAAATAAGTCGGTCACAGAAATCACCATGTGATTTCACTCATCTGTGGAATTTAAGAAACAAAGCAAACAACCAAAGCCAGTGGGGAGGGGGAGGGCAGGGGAGAAAGAGAGACAAACCAAGAAACAGATTCTTAATTATAGAGAACAAAAAAGGAGAGGGGTGGTTTAAATAGGTGGTGGGGATTAAGAAGTGGAGTTGTCGTGGTGACCACTGGATGATGTATGGCATTGTTCAATCACTATGTTATACATCTGAAACTAATATAACACGGTATTTTAACTATATTTGAGTCAAATTTTTTAAAAATTAAAATAAATAAATCTCCTAGTTATTTAAAGTTGGCTAACATTTATAAAATATTGTAAGGTCCAAAATGTTAGCAAACTATCTTTGGCTAACTGCATCTTTGGACACAATAGCCACCAGTCTGAACTCCCCTGCTTTCTAGGAATGTAAAAACTAATGGATGAGAAGATGAATGCTACCCCATCCTCCCAGCCCCATTACCTGAGTGTTATAGAAGAAAGAATGTCTTTATAGATGGGAGGTGGTTTCTGTCAAGGTCACAATAGAGGAAGAAACTTTCAATGAAGAGGCTGAAGAGATCAAAAGCCAGGGACAAGAGCAGATGAAAGGGAAGGTAATCAAGGACTTAGATTTTAGGCAGTGACTAATCATGAGAAAGATGAGAGAGACAGAGAGATTACGTGATTTAAATTCCAAATGGACCCTTGGCATCAAGTCCGGGCAGATGATGGGAACCCCAACCTCCAGATGTACTAACTCCCCAGGAAAGCCAGTTTCCATATTCTCTCCTAAAGGAATTCTTCTTTAGTTATCTCCTAAAGGACTTCTTCTTTCCATTTTTCAAATAGGCATCATTTTCTCTATTCCAAAAATCATTTTCTGTATGATACATTAATTGAACTTAAGTGATCATATATACCTCTTTTGGCCATTTCTTCTCTCCCTCCCCACAAGGACCTTCTTTTCCTTCTTACTACTTGGGCCTTCTCTAATTTTGGCCTTCATCTCATTCTCTTCCTTTTT
>PITA01022162.1:0-31038 GCA_004023965.1 Spilogale gracilis | reverse complement strand
CTCTCTCCTTGTGGGGGGGCGGGCTCTCCTCCCTCTCAAGGGTGCTGGAAGTCTCAGGGCATCTGTCCTCCGCGGTGCCCACGGCAGTGCCGACCTCCGGGGAGCTCAGCTGTAGTGTGCACGGTTCCTGTTTCCATCCTATACTTGCAAGTTTTGTAGGGACCGGGTCTGGGGTCACGCTGTCACAGGGGCCCCCCCCATGGGAGGCTGTGTTGCTCTCCTCCCAGCATCATGTCTGGTCCTGCTCCCCTCAGTGTCGGTCCTCGGCCGCTACGGAAACAGCGTAGCACAAGCCGGCAAACGTGTTAGAGAAGAAACTGACCGCCTCTCAGTCCTTGATGCCTGACGGCCAAGACGGAGCAAAGCGTTTCCATCTGAGGGCGCTGCCCAGAGTCTGTTCCTGCCTCTCCCCTCGCAGCTGGGGCTTTGCTGGCAAGCCTGGGTGCCCTGGGTCCACCTGCATGTGACGTCGTGGTCTGTCCCAGTCATTCAAGTCGGGGTTCCACCCAAATGACCTAATTTTAACCTGATCACGGGCAAAGACCGTGTTTCTAAATAAGGTCACATTCTAAGATACTGGGGCTCCAACATGTGAATTGGAGGGGGACACGATTCAACCCAGACTCCTCTCTTACCTAAAACTCAGTGAATGGCTCATAGCCTCATCTCTTTGCTGAACTCAGCAGATGTGGCTGGTCCCGGGAGGGCAGTACTGTGCTAACCGAGGGAGGAGCTTGGAGCAGGGGGCTTGTGGCGGCAGGACCTCCCCGCCTGCGGGCCAGCACGCTGGGGCAAGAGGCCGCTTCCGTGGCGGTGACCTGGCGCCTCCAGTCTCGCAGCCCTGCCGGAAGGTGGCCTCACGTTCTCACTTGCTGACGGAGGAAAGCCGCCAAGACGGGTCGGCCTCGGCCCCGCGGCCCTCCCTAAGCCTGTGCGCACGGAGGCTCACAGCCTCCCCGTCTCGCGGCAGAAAACCCAAGGCTCCCGGGACTACTCGTGTGCGGAACAGTTTCAGTCTGCGTGGGACAGATGCTGCAGGATTCCTCCACTTCTTTCTTTTTTTAAGATTTTGTGTATTTGTTTATTTGACAGAGCGAGAGAGACGGCGAGAGCACCCCGCAGGGGGAGCGGCGGAGGGAGGAGCAGCCCCGACAGGCCCGCCGCGGGGCTGGAGCCCGGGAGCCCGGACTACGACCTGAGCCCGAGGCAGACGTTCCCGCACGGAAGCCCGGGCGCCGCGGGACTCGCCGGCGTCTGTGCCCGTGCCGCGGTGCCGATCCTGTTATTTCCCTGTGCCTTACCGTGTGCTGCTTTGTCACCGCAGAACTTCCAGGGACACAGGAGCTAATGTTCACTGGGCAAGGAACACAAAGGCTGGGGCTGCCCACAGGCCCCGGGGAGGGGAGGTGGCGGCCCCCGGTCCCCGAGCCAGAGTGCCAAGTGCATCTCCCTGGCTGAAACCCGCGGGAACGCCGGGGATGGGGGCTTCCATGCGGGGCCACAAGAGACTCACAGATACTTACGTGGAACTGAAGGCCACGAACCCGGAGCGCCATGAAGAACCATCCACACGTTAGTGGCTCTTTGTGGACGTGGTTCCCCCCAATTCCAGGTCACGCCCCAGGGCCTGGGCCCCGGCTCCTCCCCGAGGGGACTCCTCAACAGCTCTGGGGACAGTCGTGTGGCAGGCAACAGGCCATGAGTCTCTGCCGTGGGCAGACCCAGGACACACCTGGACACGGGAGTGGGCAGGCAGGCCCAAATACTCCTGCCCAGAAGGGGCAGGTGCGGAGATGGAGGGAAGACAGTCAGGCGGGGCCTGCACAAAGCTGGGCTGCCTCTTCTGGGTGGGAATCCCTACAGATCTAGTAACAGCAACTGAAGAAAGCCCTTGGGGATGGAGGGTTGGGGTCTGGGACCACATAGGAGCCACGTAAGGCACTGACAAGGCCTGCTCAGGGAGGCTGTGGAGAGTGGTGGTAGGGGAGGTACCAGACCTCTGGGCCGCTTTCCTTTCTCTCACTTTTGGATGTGCCTGTGAACTCCCTGGCTTTCTGCTCCAGCTTCAAAATGAAACTGTGGGTGACTTGGACCAGAAAAAACTTTTAATTCTGGCCTAGGATCACCTGCTTCCCGGTAGCCCCACCTGCGGGAATCCAAGGTCCCAGTGGGACTTGGTCGGAGAGCCCCAGGGCACTCAGCCAGCCCAAGCCCGGGCTGCCCAGACGGCAGCCCAACTCCAGCGGGGGGGTGGGGAGGAGTGGGGAATTAGGGCCGCTGCGCCCCGACCCACACTGCCCCAGCCAGTCAGGAATAGAGCCCGAGCCTCCAACCCTCTCCCCACAGCAGGACTTCTGAGTGTGCTGCTCCCTCCTGGAACATTCTCCCAGATCTCTGCAGGGCCGCCCCTTCCTCCAGCAGGGCTCCCCCCGCCCCCTCCATGACTCCACTCACCTGATGCCTCCAGGGTCCCCTCCCTTGCAGCCCCAAGACACAGCGTGGCCAGAGAGCCTCAGAGGCACCGTGGCCGTGGCCTCACCGGTGGTGGGAGTGGGAGGCCAGCAAGCCTGCTCCAGGTCTCGAGAACCCTCGGTCTTCAGAGGCTGGGTCCTAGGCCTCCTCCTCTCAATGCCTACAGGAGACACAGGGCTCCAGAGGGCCCATGACAGGCCCACTGCTGGACCCCAAGTGAGTGTCCCACTGCGGCTGGTGGGATTTGGAGGCTTTGGTTCATGTCCACACTGACTATTGGATAAATTACGCAGGCATCTGTCTCAGAGTGCTCAGAATAACTAAAAAGCAAAGGATATTTTATTGTTTGTGGAGAGAAAAGTAAAACATTAATTTCTGGCATTAGAAATATTCGGAAACTCCTTAAGGAAAGGAGCTGGACTGCCAGGCAACGTCTGCACTGGTCTGGCGGGCCGGGCCAGGCCTCTTTCCCAAAGGAGAAACATACGCTGCTCTTCTTGGGTTTGGGGCTGTGCTCCTCAGTCAGCAAAGTCTGGGTTTGCTCCCGCAGAAGGCAGAGCTGAATTACCAGGGCGCACTTGGGGTGCAAATCCAGGTCTTGTGAAGAGCAAAGGGCTGGGGTCCCTCCCGTCCTGCCCTTCCAGGTGGCAAGCTTTCTGGGGAGTGGGCAGCTGGACCTGGAGGGAAAAGTTTCCTGGGCCGGGCAGGGTGGGCAGCACACCATCCTAAGCGTCGGGCTCCACCCTGTGGGCTGTGGTGGAGACACCCAGGGCAGGAAGGAGCTTCCCTTGGGCCTTCTCATCTGCCATCTCAGGCTCTTGTGTGCAGGCCAATTCTCTGGAGGGAAATCAGAGTCTTCAGGGTCATTTTGGCAATGGTGGGGAGGGAGTGCTGACCAGGAGAGGAGGGCACCAGGTGATGGGCTCCTGGAGGTGGCTTTGCTGCCTCTGGCCAGTCCTGAGGCCCGGGGAGGCATGCACGGTGTAGGCGTGCTCGGAAGAGTACACCACTTCTCACATCTCCACTGAGCAGGTTCCCACCTCAAATACATGGGGGTAGGGAAGCAGACACCCCTGCCTCCACGAGCTGGCAGTGCAGCGGGGAGAGAGTCCAGACAGAAAGGTGATTTCCATGCCAGGCATGAGGGCAAGGAGGGAAGAGCAGGGCAAGGCAGCGGAAATAACATGTGCAAAGGTCCTGTGGCCAGTGGGCCATGTGACTGCAACATGGTAGGCAGGGAGGGACTCCTAACTGGAGGATGGAAGAGAGGTTAGAGGAAGGTTAGGTGGTCTAGGCTTGGGGCTCTCTGTGATAAGAAATTTGGATTTCCTCTTTGGTTCATGAGAAGCCACAAAGGGATTTGAGCAGGGGACGACAGCATTGAATTTACATTCTAGGACCCCTCTCAAGGATGAAGCCATGGCCGTGACCCCCGTCTGGGTGGGAGTGAAATGCAGGGGGTAGGCATTCTTAGCATAGGATGGGAGGAGCCAGGGGGGCTGGTCCGGGACGTTGTTAGATGAGTGACGGGGCCTGAGGAAGTGAGGGGTGTGTGGGGACATGATCTGTCCCTGCGACTCACTTTGTGCCTGTGTTTAGGAAAGTTCTCTGAGACATTTGCTGAATGCGCACTTAGACCCTGTTTTTTCATCTCTCCCCACGTTCTAATTAATCAAATTTGGGAGGTATTTTCATAGGTGAGTACTAAACAAGGTTGAAAGGCATTTGTTTTACAAATAGACACCCAGTTCCCGATTGCCCTGACTGAGCCCACCGAGGCTTTCTCATCAATTCTAGGCTTTACAAAACAATAGCAGGGTTGATAACAGCATTGCAGGATTGCCTGCCACCTCCCGGGGAGCAGCGCAGGCGGGTAGGTCCGTGCAGGCCACACAGCTGTCATGTGTTAATTCGTGTGTTCACCTTAGACCACAGGAACGTCGCCTGTGCTCACTGTCACCAGGATCAGGGTGTCCCAGGGCTGGCCTCAGTCCCTTTTCCATCATCCCATCATCTCACCCTTGGGGCCTGGCTGGCTCCCACCCAGCCCAGGGGAACTCTTCATGACCCTCCCGCTGGTGCCTCTCCGGAACTAAGCATAGGTTGCGTTTGGGGGGGGGGTGAGCCCTGGACACCCTGCTTCAGCCACATCTGGCCACCTCTGAGGGACCACTGGGATCGGGAAGTCCCTGCTGAGGCTTCTTGATGCTGACTTCTGGCTGATGTTTTCTGCAGGATCAGGAGGCTCTCCCTGGGGCCTCCCAGCCAGGGCTGCACCTCCTCCTGGGCCTCAGAAACCCAAGCACAAGGTCAGGTTTGCCCAGAGTGACCCTCTGGGATCCCTGCTGCAGCCTCCTGCAACCCTGCCTGGGCCCAGAGCCCAAAGGCCAACGGCTGTGCACCCGCAGTGTCTTCTTGCGGTGGCCTGGGAACAGTTAAATGATCCCTGCCTCGGGGCGCTCGGAGGCGTGGGGTAGGTGCAGGTTACACACCACTCCCAGGATGCAGGTGCGGCCTGGTGAACGTGTGTGCGGGGAAAGCATGTAGATGGGTGTTCGTGTGGGTGTGCAGGTCTGAGGCAGGTACGTGTGGAGGACCGCTGTGCGTGTGCGCGGGGCAGGTGGGGTCCGAGGGCGGCAGGGCAGGTGCCTGGCAGGTGCCTGTGCGCGTGCGTGTGCATGTGCGCGTGCGCGCCGGCGCGGGGCAGGGGGCACCTGGTGGGTGCGGGGCGGCATTCTGTGTGGATGCAGGTAGGTGTGGGCGGGCGCGGCCGCGGGAGAGCCACGCAGCCCGGGCGGGGCGGGCGGGCGCGGCCAGCAGCCGCCCGCGTCGTGCCGCGCAGCGCTCGCGCCGGGAAACAGGAGACTGCTGGGCCGGAAGCCCCGCCCGCGCGCGCGCCGCCTGTCCCCGCCCGGTGGAGCGGCTGCTGGCGCGGCGCGGCGCGGCTCGGCACGGCAGCGCCCGGGCGCAGGCGAGCGGGCGGAGCAGCGGACGGCGCCCAGGCCGCCCCAGGCGCCGGGCTCGCGGCGGAGCGCGCCGGACTCGTCGGGGCCCGTGGCCGCCCGCGCCTTTCAATGGGCAGCTCGCACTTGCTCAACAAGGGCCTGCCGCTCGGTAAGGCCGCGCGCGCGCATTTCCGGCCGCGGGGGCGGGGCGGCGGGCGGGGCGGGCGGGCGCGCGCGCGGGCCCCCGGCTTTGTGTGCGAGTGCGCGTGCGCGCCGGCATCCGCGCGCCACCGGGGGCGGGGCCGCGGGGCGACGCGCGCGTGCGCGAGCCGCGCCGTACGAGTGCGCCGGCGCCAGCCCCGCCGTCACGCCCGTCACGCCCGCCCCGCCCGCCCGCTCGTCTGCCCGCCGCCGCCGCCGCCCGCGCAGGTGACACAAAGGGGCGCCGCACTCGGCCCCCTGACCCCCGGTCCAGGCCCCGGCACACGCGCGGCGCGCCCCGGCGTCCGGGCCCGGCGGACCCACGGCGCCCTCCTGGGCCCGGCCCCCTGCCTCCCGGCCCGCGTGCACCCCGCGGGGGCCCCCGCCGGCGTCCCTGCTCCCCGGGGCCTCGGCGCGCCGGCCTGCGGAGCGGCCGCGGGGGGCCCGGCGTGGGCCGGGAGGACGCGGGCTGCGTGCGGGCCCCGAGCCCCGCGTGTCTCCCGGGCGGCCCCGCGCCGCTGCGGCCCCCGTGTTTCCAGCATGGTGACATCGGAGGCCCCGCCGGTGGGGAGGGCGCCC
This sequence comes from Spilogale gracilis, assembly GCA_004023965.1. NCBI lineage: Eukaryota > Metazoa > Chordata > Mammalia > Carnivora > Mephitidae > Spilogale > Spilogale gracilis. The sequence goes on along the minus strand of PITA01022162.1, from coordinate 24,841 downwards.
TGCTCGCGGCGCGCGCGCTCGGCCCGTGCGTGGCCACGGCTCCGCTGCTCCCCGGGCAGCTGTCCCCCCTCGCGTCCTGGAGGGTGCTGGAGACCCGGCCTCTGGCGGCCGCTCCGGAACACACAGGGGAGCGTGCGGCCCTGGGCCCTGGGCCCGCGGCGGACACTCGGGGGCGGGTGCTGGCTCGCTCGCCGGGCCCGGGCCCGTGTCCGCGGCCTTCTCGCAGTTTCTGGTCCACTTCCAGCCGCCTGGGCTGGGGCCTCGTCCACAGGGGCCCCCGGGGCCGCTGCCCCTTCTTCCCCCCTCTGCTGCGCTGTGGGAGCCTAGGGGCAGGAGCCCTGCCACCGCACCTGAGCCTCCGCGTTGGAGGCTACATCGGTCTCTGGCTGGATGCCCTGCCCGCGGAGAAATGAGGGCACCGCCTCTGGGCATGCCTGGGAGGACGGCCTTCACGCTGGCAGCATCTTGGAGAAGCCGCGAGCCTGGCCAGGAGCCAGGCCCCTTTGTAGTGGTCACTCACCCCATGATTGTTTAGGACATATTAACCTTCTGGAGGGGGGACAGGGGAATCATTTGCCATCCAAAAGCCAAAGGGGATTGGCTTTCTTCCGGTTAGGTTGAATCAAGCACTCACAGACAGGAAGAAATCCTCACCCGGCTCCCACTCACTGTGGTCGCCGGAAGTCCACATCCCCTTTTCTAGGGTCACCCTCCCCTTCAAAAGCAGCCACCTCGTTCGTGTGAAAACATACACAGCAGAGTTTTCCGCAGGGGCTGGCCTCCAGCAGTGCGAGCACTGGAGGGCCCCTGGGTCTGTGCACACCTGCCCTGGGGGGCCATCTGCTCTTGCGTGGGGGGGCATCCCCAAGGTTCTTGGAGGAGTGGTCAGAGGGTCAAAACACAGACCAAAGCCCATCCCTTGGGTATCCAAGCCCCTGACGGGTGCCTGTAAGGGGGAGATGGCTGTGTGAGGCCATTTGGGACAAGTGCTGGGGACAGGCCCATGGTGGGGGCCAGGGCTTCCCGTGGCTGCTGTACGCGCTCACCGTCATTGTCCTGTCCCTGGACGTCAGCCTGGCTGTGCGTGCCCTCCGGGGTTCGCCTTCTCTCTGCCCTTCAGGGCCTTGCTGAACTTGGCCACGGTGGTCTGCTGTGGACTCGGGCTTTGGTCTGTCCTCCTCGCCGCCCCAGCGGTGCTGCCATGTGCTGGGCCCCATTGGCTTTCCAGGTTTCTTCCCACGTGGGTTTTAGCACCATCTTGGAGCACAGGGTTTGGTTTGGGCATCTCTGTGGGGTCTTGGGAGAGACGCACACTTGGGTCTGCTGCGCACACATGTGCCCTGTTCAGCCTCTGGGGGGTGTTTGTGCCCTTGCGGCCTGTCCTGCCTAGACGGGTTGCCGTCCCCCTCTCCAGGGCACACGGCAGGGGGGAGCCTGGGGTACAGAGCTGCTGAGGTCCTGCCCACAGTTCTGAGAGCCCCATGGCCTGGGGGACTGGAGCCGCCCCTTGTCTCTCCATTAGTACGAGCTGTGGGATGTTCACGGGGGAACCCCAGGGCGGAGATGAGCACTTGTTTGCAGAAGGGCCCTTGGGGTTCGGAGGTGGGTCTGGCCTTGGTCCCCCATCAGCTCGTTGGAAGCTGGGATTGCGCGGGCTTCCTTTGGCCAGCAAGCCACAAGCAGAAGGCTGGACCCTTGACGTGGCCTTTCTCTGCCGAGGTCTCTCACCTGCCCTGCAGCTTCTTGTGCCAGTGCCCTTGGGGCGTTGCCTGTCCGAGCCGCTGGAGCGAGGCCCGTTGCTGGCCGCCTGCGCTCCTGGGCCTAGAGGACCCACCCAGCCAAAGGCTTCTGCCGCGGGCCTTTTTATCCTGTGCAGCTGTCCTTCCAGAAGACCGGGTTTCCCTGCACCGGGTGTGCGGAGGAGGACCCGTGGTAGGCTCCGGGGCTCCGTCTGGCCCCAGCACTGCCCTCTGAGTGGGTGAGGGGCAGGCCACGATACACCTGCCTGCAGGTCCCTAATGGGACTTCACATCCCATGTGACTGCCGTCTGCAGCAGCTCAGCTGTGGACCAGCCACGGGCCGTGCCCTGGTGTGGGGCCCCTACTTACCTGCCCCGACGAGCCCCAGGACGTCCTGTGGGGGTGCACCTGTTCTCCTGAACCAGGGATCTCACGGACTTCTCGTCACATGTCAGTGCCATGGGGATACTCTTCGTGCCGCGTTGTTTCTGCCTGTGTCACTCTCAGGGTGGGGGGTTCCTTAGGTCCCTGCCAGCCCTGCAGCCTGGCCCAGGACCGGGGCCGGGAGGACGGTGACCCTGTGCTAGGACTGGAGCTTGGGACGGCTGAGAAGAAATCCTTGGGTGGGTGGGGGCCGCCTTCTGGGCACCCGCAGACTCTGGCCACCTGCCTTCGGCTGTGGTGCCGTCGTGAGGCCCAGCCTTGGAGGAGGTGTCCCCATGTGGGCTGTGCCCACCGGAGCTGCGGAATGTCACTCGCAGAGGGCAGAGAGGTGACGGTCCTTCAGCCGCAGGTTCTTGCGCATGGGATCGTGAAGCACCTCGCGGCTAGCAGGACACGTGCACACGTGTGATAGCGCGAGAGGAGCATATGGGAGTCTTGGGGACAAGAACGTGCTTTTGCAGCGGTCTTATTCATGTGTGGGGGAGCGAGCACCGTTCTGGTTCATGATGAGTTAAGGGCACAGTGCGGCGCGAGTGTCGGACGGCTACGGACGGCCCCAAGTCCCAGAGCCCACCCTAGTGCCTGGCCTTCTCCAGGAGGCCCTCACCTGGCGGGAGTGGTGCCTCCCTGTCCCCACAGGGCCGTGCCGGGGGACCGGGCCGGAGGAGGACGGCGCCGTGGGCAGGTGCTCTCCAGGTGGTCAGGAGCCCCTTCTTAGGAGGTGGTGTTCGGGAGGGTGTGAGCCTGTTGGGGCTGAGGGCCTGGAGGCAGAGGGAAAGGCTGCCGGGGGCCCGCCATGCTCAGGACCTGGGTTTATGCTGAGGGTCTTAGGGGTGTGATGGACACTGGGTCTTGTTCCTGAAGCCTGTGAGGGTGGCGGGGAGGGGTGCGCTGTCCTGGTGGGAGCACATAGGGCCGGGGGCGGGGCAGGGCTGCTCTGCTGTTTGGGAGACGAGTGTGGGGCCCGAGCAGATGGGAGATTGCCTAGTTTCGGGGTCTGGAGAAGCAGCAGGGGGCACTTTGGGGGCGAGTTCTGGGCGTCGCTTGTCGGAGTTGCAGGGGAGGGGTGACTGGCCAGGTACGCGGGATCCCAAGGTCAGGCGTGGCTGGGTTCTCAGCCCTCCCACCCCCCAGTTCCCTGCTGGCCCAGGGGCCAGGGAGCAACTGTGCTTGGTCTGGGGAGGGCTGAGCCCCTCCAGTGTCCCTGGGGGTGGAGCCGGGGGGCGGGGGATGGCCTGGAGGGCCGCTGGGTGGGGTGGGCTGAGGAGAGCTCCGCCCAGACACCAGAGTGTGGGGCCCCTTCCCTTGCCTGTTGTCTTTAAAATGTCTTTTAAAATGAACTTTGAAACTGGTCTTAGACCCACGGCAGATGCTGAAGGCAGCCCCCAGGCCGCTCCCGCGGTGGGCCCCCTCCCGCTGCCGCCTGACCAGCACCCGACCAGCACCCGCCTGTCTGCGGCACATTCAGGACAGCCGCCTGTGCGTTCTCCCGGGGCCCAGGCGTAGGCTACAGCCCAGGGATCAGCAGCCGGCCGACCGCCGTGTTTCCCCCACCCCCTTGCTGAGTTGTGGGGGTGCAGGTGTGTGTGCTGGGAGGCCTCCCACTGTAGGTGCCCAGCCCCCCTCAGGGCCACCACCTCAGCGCACAGCTTTTCACGTGGGGAGTAAAGCGGGCGTCCGTGTCCAGGAGGTTGTCCAGATTCACTCCCTCCCCATGCTTGCGGCGTGCCCAGGCCCCAGCGGTGCAGAGGCACCTGCGAGGTGCGGGCTGGTGCCCACGTGTCCGTGCGGACATCAGAGTCGGGCGGGGGCTGGCCAGGGAGGAATCCGAGGGAGCCTGGGAAGGGCAGGGGCAGCAGTAGCCTGCTGGCGGCGGGAGACCCCACCTCCCAGACCCCCCCACTGGTTTCTGAGCCCACCCCCTGACACTCAGGCCCGTCCCTGGCCCGGGGGCCCTCGTGCTCGCTGTTGGGAGTGGGTGGCTCCCAGGAGCTTCAGCGGTTGGGAGGGGGGAGACGTGGGGGAAGCAGAGGGACAAGGGCCCACCCTGGGGCCCGCCCTTCCACCATTCTCTGTAGGTGTGGGCCGCTGCCCTGGCCCCCTTGACGCAGCCCAGGGACGTCTCCCCGGAAGCAGGAGCGCCGTGCCACCAGCTGTTCCTGAACCGTTTTGCTCTAGAAGAGTAGAAGCTGTTGCAGACGGTGTATCCGGATAGTTTCCCTGACCGCGGGACAGTCGGCTTAGTTCCTCTGGGGGGCAGAGCACCCTGTGGACGCCCGTAAGGCATAGCCCCTCCCCCGGCGGCCGGGCCCAGGCGGTCGGGGGGGGACAGGGCAGGCAGCCCCTGCTGCTCGGGGACGGGGGTGCAGAACGCAGCTGGGCCTTGGCCAGGACCACCGGAGCCCACCCTCCGTGGTGTGAATGTGCTCAGAGAGCATTTTGCAGTAACGTGTCTTTAATTTTGTTGTCCGTTTTTTGTGTTTCATTATGTTCATTTTAACGAACGTTTTTTTGGTTTTGTGATTTTATTTTTTTAAGGCAAAACTGCCTTACAGGTAATTAGGCCTGCGGCACAGATGCTTGAGAAAAGATGCTTTCAGTGAAAGCCTTGGGCCCAGCTGAGCAGCCGCGACAGAGGACGCAGGCACGGCAGGTGCAGGTGGCCTGCTGGCCCTGAGGCCCCGCCCCAGCCCTGCCCTCAGTGCCCCGGGGGCGCCTCCCCTCCTGGGTCTGGGTTGTAGCCGCGCCTGTGTCCTCAGCGTCCTTTGCCGTACCCGCCTCCCTCTACCGCCTGTGCCCGTGGGGCTCTGTGGTGGTTCTGTGCTGTGAGCTCACCTAGGAGGGCTTCTGCTGGGCGTTTCCCAGGAGCAAGGCGGAGTGTGGGGTTTCCACACCGCAGACGCCCCCCAGCACTAGGCTAGGCGCTCCTTGCTGTCACACGGTCTGGTTCTCTCCAGCACTGGGGGGGGGCAAGTCCCGTGTCCCTCGCTGCTGCTGCTTTGGCTCAGCCTCCCCCGCCCTGGTAGACACCGTCGCACTGTGTTTGGGGCCCCAGGACCAGGACTCAGCTCTGGTGTGTAGAGCCTGCTGGTCCTAGATGGGGCACACGTCACCGCCCCCAGGAAGGTAGCCTGGGTTGCACCCTGGCCGGTTAGGCTGCTTGTGGGCTTCTGAACTTCAGTCAGTTGTTGGCAAAGTGAAGCCTCCTTTTGAGATTTTCATGAGAAAGGTGAGCCGGAGGCGAGGCGGGGCACAGGGTGAGACTCGCTGGGCGCCCGCAGGGCCTGGCTCTCCTTACCCTCGGTCCTGAGAAGGCCGCACCCGCTCACACCGCTCCAGCCCGTGCTGTCTGCCGGGGGAGGCCGGTTGCTCTCAGGCACACCTGCCGCCGCCTCCTCGAGCATGGAGGAAGAAGAGCGCAGACAGCCGCGTGGCCGCGTGGTCGGTGTCACCTTCCTCACTCCTGTCGCCTGCACATGCCGGGTGTGAGTCCGTGGGGCCCTCCGGGCAGGAGGGCGGACGGCTGAGTGCCCTCAGTTCCATGGGCTGCCACTGTGCTCTCGCCCCGCGCGAGGCCGCTGCTGCTTCGTGGCGGTGGTTGGAGAACGCGTGGGGCCAGCAGTGGGAAGCGCAGGAGCGCGGAGAGCTGGTGGGATCGGTCAGACTTGGGTTGTAGGGCCTGGGGTTCCGTGGTGCTCCCGCCGCCTCCGCCTCATCACGGGCACGCAACAAGTCCGCCAGCTGCTGGCATCCCTCGCCATCTTCCCTGTGCCCAGCAGCGGGGGGCTCCCGTGGGGCCTGCCGCCGGGCGGTTGCATGAGGTCCCGAGGAAGCCGGGCCGGCCAGACCTGAGAGCCCTGTTCGGCGGCCGCCCGTTGATGCCTGACCCGAGGCCTGCGTCCTCAGTGGCTGGCTCGCCGCCGCCGGCCCCCAGCCTCATGCCGGCTGCTGGCTCCGTGCTCCTCTGGTGTAGGTCGAGGTGGCCGGGGTCCCAGTCCCCGAGGGTCCCTGAATGCTCCGTGGGGCACCACCCTGTCACAGAGCAGCCCCTCCCGCTTCCTGAGGCGTGAGCATCCTGTCTCCTTCCGTTTCTCATCGGGTACGTTCTTTGCGGAGCAGTTACAGGGGGTCTGTCATGTGTGATTTCCCACATTTCATATTTTCTTGAGCCGTGTGCCCTGAAGCTGCAGCTTTGTGATGAGAAGTCCACACGCGTCAGGCTGTGCTGGGCCTCGGGGCCGCGCTGGGCGGACCTGTGCAGAGTGTGTCACGTCCCCTGCCCGGGGCTCCCCGGCCGCCGTACCCTCTGTGGAGGGACGACCCCCCCACCACGGAGAGGGCAGCTCAGTACCGCTTTGGCCAGGCCCGAGCTGGCCGGCAGTCCCTAGCCGGGGTCAGCTGGGGGCTGGGGAGCGGGACGGTGGCCTGGGCACTCTGGCCCTGCCCGGGGAGGGGCCTCAGGACTCGTGGCCTCGCGGAACTGAGGAGGAGCCACGGCTCTGTGCGGGCCCTGGGCCACCTGCTGGGCCTTTGGTCTCTGGGGCCCATTGTGGAGCCCATCGTGGGGACAAAGGCCTGGGAGCTGGTCCTGAGGGGTCATTGTGGGCACTTGAAACCCCCAGAGGGAGTCGAGGGGAGAAGCATTGAGACTGTCCCCAGCATGGGCCCGAGACTCCCAGCACGCACGGCTGCCCTCCTGCCGCTGCGTGGCCTGGCCTCGCTGCCAGCTGGCCGTGGCCGCTCCACGGGCCTGTCTGGTTCCCGCGTGGTCGAGCCCAAGAAGCAAAGGAGTCAGCCGCCCGCGGTCTGGGTTCTCCAGCACAGCCGCACTCGGGCAGGGACGGAGGAGCTCAGTCAGAAACCGTGCCTGCAGTAGCCACAGGCCGGCGTGGCCATCTGACCCGGCCCAGGCTCACAGGGCGGGACGGCAGGGCGCCCACCCCTGGTGTGGACGTGGTCGTGGCAGCAGGGGTCTACGCGGGGTCTTTGGGCTGCAGGCCCGTCCCTACCGGGGCTCGTGGGCCCGGTTTCCGTGTGGCCAGCGGTGGGGGGGAGGGTGCAGCCTCCCACCCTCGCGGCGCTCCTGCCTCTGAGGGGCACGCCGGTGGCACTTGGGGTCCGGTCAGTGTGATGCCTCGCCTCGTCTTGGGTGCCGGCCCCGCTGTGGTGTCCTCGTGCTGAGAGCAGGGGTCAGGTTGGGGGGGGCGGTCCACAGCACTCCTGAAACCTCAGCCTGTCCCTGGCCGGTGTGTGACCCGTGTGCGTCTGTGTCTCTGGGTTGTACCCTGTGGGGCCTGGCCAAGAGGGCCTGTGTCCCAGTCTGCATCCCGTGGTGCCCCCTCTGGAGGCCTCAGCCGCAGTCCCCTGCCCCCGCGCAGTCACAGGCCCGGGAGGCCGTCAGCAGCGGGAGGTCCAAGTTTGCGGAGCTGACCACAGACCTCGTGCTTTGTGGACACTGGTCGCACGCGGGGCGGGCTTCCGGAGGCCTTGTAGGAGACGCTGGGGCCGGCCCTCCAGAGCGAGCCTCTGGCTGCACCTCGCCAGGCCCCGTCGCGTGCCCCTGCTTGAAGGCCCGTCCCAGCCCGGCTGCGGAGAGATGCAGCGAGAAGTCTCCTTCGTGGACCTTCTGGCATCTGGGAGTTCCGGGTGGCCCTGGATGGTATTTTAACGTGTCTCTTGTGTTTAATTTTTAGTCAGACTTTGACCCCAGCGCAGGCTTCAGTGCTCGCCGCGGATCAGGAGCCTAAGAGCTTTGGTTCAAGACAATTAAAGACGTGGGATGAGGATCCAGTGACAGGACGCGGTTCTGCCCGGGGATTCTGAAGATAAAACGCTTTGAAAAGTCGAATTCATGGTCGTGGAAGCCGAGCCCATATTAAGAAATGTCAGGTTGGTAGGGGCTCCTGGAGTGTGTGGCCGCTCGAAGCCGGTCCCTCCGTGAGTGTGCTGCGGCGGCCCGAGCGCCAAGAAGGGGCCGGCGGACTCCCGGGTCTTTCTGCGGCGTGTGCGGCGGGTCAGGGCAATGACAGTCTCCACGGTGCACCGGCCTTGGTGAGGCCCCCCGCCCAGGTGGCGGAGTCTGGGGGTTCCTCGGGAAGTCCCAGGTGGGCCAGGCCTCACAGGTCGACGCTGGATCGGTTCTGGCTGTCCTCCTGGGAGCTCAGTGTGACCCTGGAAACCGGAGGCCTGTCCCGGCGCTGGCCGCGTGGTCGGGAAGCAGCGTCGTCTGGTGCGCTGCTCCGCGGGTCACCGCGGGCTCTCACGGGAGGTGCCTGCGCCTGGTGGCATCTCCAGGCCATGGCTGCACCCTGGAAGCTGCGCAGGGCCACGAGCTCCCCTCACAGGCGGTCCGTCGGCCCGTCAGTCCGTGCTCTTTAGAAACCAAAGCTGAGGGTTGCGAAGATAGGCGTTTTCCAGTTCACTCGGAAGTAGCGGTCTGTGCACGTTGGTAACCCTTCCACGCGAGACATTGGCATCCTCCGAGGAAAGCCGGAGAGAGGGGTGGCGCTGTCCCCGCGCGCGGGCTCCGTGCTGTCTGGAGACTGCGAGTGTCTGCCCGGCTGCAGGCCACCCGTCGCCCCGCAGGGCAGGGACATGCCGCTCGCCGGGGACTGGGGGATGGGAGAAGGCGTTCTGGCCTCGTGGACCCCGCACGGAGCCACCGGCTGGGGCTGCCCAGTCTGCTGCTCCTGTGGTGGGCGTGAGCCGTGCACCCGCGGGCGTGGCTACCTGCCGGGCTCTGGGCCCCGGGCAGCCAGTCATCTCTCCCTGTTCTCATCTTGTGCTGGAGTGCTGCCCGTGCGCTGGTCGGGGCAGGCCTTTGCGAGGCTGTGGGTCCGGGTGGCGTGGAAAGGGCCACGGGTGGCTCGGTAGCTGACTCTGGTCACCTGGGAGGCCCTCGTGTGTCTGCCTCAGCCTGGGATGAACTGTAGTTACCTCCTCTACGGAAGGAGCTTCTGTAGTTGTTCACCTTCTCGTCTGGGGAAGCTCGGTGTTCTGGCTGTGTCCCCGTGTTTTAGGCTTTCCCCAGCTCTGCACTTCCTTCTCCTCCACCCGACAAATGAGATGACAGCGGGCACCGAGGCCTGTCGGGGTTGCTGGGCGGCCACGCTGCAGCTGTGGGCAGGAGAGGAATGGCGGTTGTTACCAGGGAAGCTGATGACGTTATGGTCTGCGTGTTCCCCAGTCAGAACGGTCGAGACGCTGGCACACGGCTGCCAAGGCACCCCCGCGCGCGTCTGGCCCCCTGAGTCCCGCGGGGCTGGTGCCGGTCGGCAGGGCTCCCCGTTCGCTCGGGCTTGCTGAGCTGCGGCAAACACTGGTGGTCTTTTTGCACAGGTGTTTTTACTCAGGTTTGACAAAATCCAGACGCGTGGACACTTCGGACTTCTGAGGCCTGGGTGGTGGTGGGTGGCAGGGGTAGTGGGGTCTCCGCTGGGGCCACTGTGGGCACTGAGCATCTGTTTCTGTCTCTGCAGGCGTCCGACCCCCGATCATGAACGGGCCCATGCACCCCCGGCCCCTGGTGGCCCTGCTCGATGGCCGGGACTGCACGGTGGAGATGCCCATTCTGAAGGATGTGGCCACGGTGGCTTTCTGTGACGCACAGTCCACGCAGGAGATCCACGAGAAGGTAACGACGGGTGTTCGAGGGAACGAGGGGGGCCGGCGGGTCTCTCAGGCGTGTGCCCCTGTGGTTCCCATGCCACCAAGACCTGCGGCCATCATCACTCCCCTGCACACGTGGACACAGGGCTACTCCGTGGCTACTTGAGCCGCTGCCATTGTAACCGGATGTTCCCAGAACTTGGAGCCTGGCACTGTGGATGTGGCCAACAGTGGGGGGGTCGGGATGCGCTGCATCGCCTGGTCCCACACTGGTCACTGAGGTCGTCTGGGCTAGCGGTCCAGCACATAGGCCTGGAAGCAGAGCTGACCGGCCATGGGTCTGGGTCTGGGTCCTGGAGACAGGGTGGACGGGACGCAGCTGTGCCCACAGCCTGCCCACCGTCCAGCTTGGTGGCCGCCACGTCAAGACTTGAATGAGGATGTCGCTGTGCCATGAGTGCCCGGCAGGGGCAACGGACGGTACTCTGCAGGGGAAGGTCCTGTCAGCCAGGCCTCAGGTCATCTCCAGCACGCGTTTCCTGCTGCGTGTCTGTCCCAGGACCAGAGGACACAGGCAGAGGGAGAAGACTGGGCTTGCAGCCTCGGGAGGAGTCGACCGCCGTGGGAGCAGCTTCAGGGGGTCTAGGAGACCCAGAGGGCTCCCGCGCCATGGGACAGGACGGGACAGGACGGGTCAGGAGAGCAGGGCTGATGGCCTGCAGCCGGAAGGCCTGGTGCCGCTGACAGCGACCTCAGGACCTGGTGGGGCTGGGCCCGGCGGGGTGTGGGGACGTTGTGACGAGGTGCTGCCAGCGGGCTGCAGTCCCTCCGGGGAGGCGTGTGCCATGATGTGCCCACTGGTGACATCCCTGGCGTTCATCCCAGAGGTGAGACCCAGTGTCTGCCCAATCCTGCCCTCAGTGTGGGGGCAGCCGCGCCCCTGCTCCCCGGAAGCAGGAAGAACCCCGGCGGCCTTCGGTGGCGGCACGGGTGCCCGGAGGGTCCTGGCCGTGGGAAGGGGCGTGTGTGGCATGTGGCTGGCGCCCGGGGGCACGGCGCTGTGCGCGCCCACTTGTCGCAGGGACAAGGTGAGGACGGAGGAAGAGCTGACGGGGTTTCGGGGGGCTGCTCACGCGGCGGGCTGCGGAGCTGCGGACGGCAGCTTTTGGTGACTTCCTGGGGATCTTAAAGAGTTTCTTTTTTCTTTTTTTTAAAGATTTTATTAATTTGACAGAAACACAGCCAGGGAGGGAACACAGGCAGGGGGAGTGAGAGAGGGAGAAGCAGGCTTCCCGCCGAGCAGGGAGCCCGATGCGGGACTCGATCCCAGGACCCCGGGATCATGACCTGAGCTGAAGGCAGTCGCTTAATGACTGAGCCACCCAGGGGCCCCAAATTTTAAACAATTTTGAACTAAAAAGATATTAAAAAAAAAAAACAAGATAGGGAATGAGAGACATACAGATAGAAATGTTTGAAAATCGTGAGCAATAGTAAAACAAGTCCTGTCAATAAATCCGAAAACTGAGACAAAACGGATGTTTTCCTTTAAGGTTGTAATTTACCAAAACATTTCAAGTTAGTGCACGACCTTGGGAAGTAAGTCGGACCCTGGGGCAGGGGCAGCCTCAGTGTGCCGGCGACCCTGCCCCGCTCCGGCGTGCACAGGCGGCGCCCCTCGGCCGACCCCGGGAAGCCGCGGCCTCGCCCGTCAGGAGGACAGGTGAATACGTGGGACAGCGGCCCCGTGAGCGGAGCTCTGGAGACGAGAGCGAGCCCTTGCAATCCCCAAGGAGCGTTTTGTCGCACAGCCAGCGGCACGGGAACGTGCCATCTGAGAGCTTGAAGGTGCTCTTGGAAATCAGACATGTGAGTGGAAAATTTAATTTTAACAGGAAGCTTGAAAGACACAGTCAAGGGGAGCCTGGGAGGAAGACGGAGTGAGGAGGCTCAAGGAGATCTGGGCAGACCCGCGAGCTCCGCGCCTGGCGCAGCCGTGTAGCCGGTGTCCCAGGGGAAACATAGCTAGTGAGTCCAAAAGAACTAATGGGCTTTGAGCACAGAGCCACCTTCTCTCTTTCTGCGGGAAACCAGATGTGATGGCCGGAGCCTGTGCAGCCACCTAGAACCATGTTTGGGGTTGGCTGAGCAAGAAGATGGGAGCCCTGGCCCCTGCTGGCTGTGGAGCCGACCCAGGCCTCGGACTGCCTGTCTGCAGGCTTCGGTTCGGAGGGAAACGGTACATCACTGGACCCTCGTGAGCAGCTGTACCGCAGACGCTGAGTGTTACAGAGGAGAGAGCATGCCATTCTCAGCACACTGTGATGAAGAACCCTTCTGACTGGGTGGCGACTCCAGTTCTCGCAGCATGAACCCAGGACGAGTGTTGGGGCCACAGGATGCTTGCCTGCTCAAGGGGCAGACTGTCTCCTTGTTACCTGCAAAGAGACGAGAATCAGACCGGCCCCACACTGAGTGCTTTAAAGCTTTAGGGAAAACAGCTTTTACCTGGCGCTGTGTGTCCAAGCAAACTGCAGGATCGGGGGCCTTTCCCGTTACTCTCTTGGAGAGCTTCTTAAAGACCTTCCCCTGTGAAGGAAGGGGCCTGCGGAGTAGGAGGGTGCCGTGAGCTGGCCTGGAGCAGGGGGTCCTCCAGCGCCACGTCTCTGGGAAAGCAGGACACCTGTAGTGGTGGGCGGTAAGCCAGCACTTTAGGGAACACGCCAGGGAAGACCGCAAGGAGCCAGTCCAGGCGGAGGTGCTCGGCTGTGTGAGAAACGAGGGGCATGTCTAGGCTCGTGCAGTGGGTGGCGGGGCAGAGGGCAGCTAGAGGGCTGCAGTGACTCTGGGCAGAGAGTTGGGCCATGTCGATGCCCGTGAGCGGATGGGATAGACCCCCAGGGAAGGGGAGAGTACGGGGACGGGAGGCCTGGCATGGCCGCACAGGTGCGCGTATCACAACAGATGTACTGGGGACCTTCTGGGAGGACGTGCTTTCTGCCTGACCTAGGTACAGGGTGCACACGACGGGGCCGCGGTGGGAAAAGGTGGTTTGATTCACAGGCGATGAGAAACCATCATGTGGCCAAAGAGCAGAACACGTGAGAGGTGGGTGGATGCTGGCGGCCCCTGCGACGGCCAGGGGCTTGATGGCGGACACTCAGACTCCCAGCCGGTGGGTGTCGGGGCGTTCAGGCAAAGGCAGAGGGGCCGCCGGGGAAGCAGGTAACATGGCCGCCCCATGGCACAGCAGGAGGCATGAGGCGCCACTCCTCCGCGGGGGGCATGGCCACGCTGTCTCTGCTGGGGCTTTGGCACATCTGCGCACGCTGCAGGGTGCCGTGTTCACTGGGCTTGCACGTGGCTGTCTGCCGCGGGGAAGCATCTGGAACCGTGGAGAAGTGTGCGGAGGCCCCGTGCCACACTTCTGAGCTGAAGTCGCACAAAATGACCAGAAAGTAAGTGCCATCTATAGAAGTCCCAGGTCGCTTGTGAATCGTGCCCTGTGTGTGTGTGCGGGGTGCGGGCACGGGCCCCACCTCTGGGGCGGTTGGTGGGCCCAGGCGAGGGCCCACCAGCAGGCATCCTTCTGGCCAGCCAGACCTGGCTTCCCTCTGTGTGCTGCCCGGCGAGTTCCCCTCAGGCCCTACTGCCACTGGGATCACCCAGGGCCCTAGTTCATTCTGCAAGGTGGGCCCCTTGGCACCCCATTCCGGGGTTAAGGACACTGGTCACAAGCCTGGTCACACAGCTGGTGGAGGGTGATGTGAATGGACATTTGCTGGTTTCCAACTTACGGAGACAGACTGGGCCCTGGGGATTCCTGCCAGCTTCCTCCCTGGGTCTGCGCGTTACCTGGGGACATTGCGGCCACCTTGCCATCAATACAGGGAAGGAGAGGAGCCTGCAGGGAGAGTAGACCTAGGCACTGGCCGGAGCAGTGCGGTGGCCCAGGCAGGCCTGCGTCCCTGTGGACAGAGCTGCCCGTGCAGTGGGCTTCCGACCTGCAGCTCAGCAGGGCCTCCTTGGGCCGGGCAGCCAGTGAGCGGGTTGCAGTCCGGTTCAGAGAGCACTTCACTGTGTACCATGTAATTAAAAACACACTCAGCAGAAAAAGGATTAGTATGTGAAAAGATAATTCATCAAGAAGCATTTGTGGGCAAGTCCCCCCGAGAAATGCAAATTAAAGTGAAAATAACGGATGGCCGTCTCCACCCAGCACCCATGGCCTTCACACCCTGGTCGGGCGCTGCCCAAGACCCACTAGTTCCCACCCTAAGGATTCATCTCAAAGAAACCATGGATTTTTACCGCGGCCCAGCCAGCACTGGAAGCAGCCCAGAAGCCCCAGCGGTAGGGAGCGTCCAGACAAGTTACGGATTGTCCATGTTGGGATGGAGCCCGGGACAGCTAAAGTCGTGACTCGGACACTTTATGCCATGGTTCAGCACTCGCGGTAGAAGGAAGGCTGCCACCAGCCTTGCTCCGAGGCCCTTCCCCACCTGGCCACAGCTGAGACGCCTCTGCACGGGCATCTCAGGAGGGGGCCCACCTGTGTCCTGCCGCCCAGACGGGGGAGGAGGCCCCCCTCTGGAGCGTCCCCGAGTCCAGGGCTGCTGTCCCCTGTGCATGGCCATGTCTGCCCACAGTGAGCACCGACAAATCCGTCCACCCACCCCCTGCTGCTGAGGCCACTCTCCACTCCGCGCAGCTCGGCACGGGGGCGCCCTGGGGGCTCTTCATGGGGACTTATCAGCCAGGGGCTGCTCTCCTCCATCCCATGCCCTCCCCATGCACTCTGCCCCGTTGCCAGTCACTGCTCTCAGCTGTCACGCGTGGGCCCTCACCCCACCTACACCAGGTCCAGTCGGGACCAGGAGTCTGCCTGTTGCAGCGTTGACATCCTCCTCGGGGTGTAGGACTGAGGTTCCTGGGATCTTCAGTGCGGGAACCCGAGCAGGGGCCAGCAGCCCTCAGCCATTCCCTTAACGTCCAGGCCTGCCACCGCTCCCAAGACCAGGGCCCCCTGTCTTATTCACCATCTCTTCATCGGCTGATTTTATGTGGTCCCTTAAGGACGCGCTCGTGACTACGGCGGCCATCGGAAGGGGAGGTCATGCCACTGTCCGAGGGAGCTGTCCGTATTTTGGGTTGCCATCTGTTCAATAGAGACTTAGCTCTTGTAGAGAAGGGGATGAGAGGGGGCAGTGAGCAGCTCCCTGTCCGCCCTGCACCCCACGGGAGACACCTCCAGGCCATTTACCACATCAGCCTAAAGTCCAGGCTGCTGGGGGTGCGGTCCCCCTGGGCTCACTGCGGTGCCTGTAGGCCGGCAAGCTGCGCACAGCCCAGGGGGCGGCCTCCATTGCCATCCATGAGGCCCCGTGGGGAGGAGGACAGAATGGCCGGCCCGGGTTATAGGTGCTCTGTAGCATTTCTCGGAAGGAGGCGTGTCCTTGATTGTAAGGCCCACTGGTGTATCCTGCTCCGGAAGGAAAAGTCCGTCCCTCCACCATGACAGGTCGGGGATGACGCGCCGGGCCCCCTGCCCTTGGGCGGGCAGATTGGGCACTGCATGCCCTCCGCCAGTGGCTGGCTATTGCCAGGGCGTGCTGTGGGCGGGTCACGACAGCCCAGGGCGCGGACCTGCCGCCTCCTGGACCTGGGACAAGCCCCCCAGGAGCCAGGCGTTCCCACCCAGCCTGGCCCCGCTTGTTTACGAGGCGCCAAAGCCGGGGTGCAGTGCATGCTGGCAAACAAAACTGCGCAGCACGGGGTCTGGTCTGCACGGAACTGACCCAGCGTGGGGCGTGGTCTTTACGCAACTGACCCTGTGTGGGGCGTGGTCTGCACGGAACTGACCCTGCGTGGGGCGTGGTCTTTACGCAACTGACCCTGTGTGGGGCGTGGTCTGCACGGAACTGACCCTGCGTGGGGCTTGGTCTTTATGCAACTGACCCTGCGTGGGGCGTGGTCTGCGCCTGCCTGGCCCTCTGCGGGGCATGGGGTGTGGCCTGCGCCCTCTTGGCCCTCTGCGGGGAGTGGGGCGTGGCCTGCGCCCTCTTGGCCCTCTGCGGGGAGTGGGGCGTGGCCTGCGCCCTCGGCCCTCTGCGGGGCATGGGGCGTGGCCTGCGCCCTCTTGGCCCTCTGCGGGGAGTGGGGCGTGGCCTGCGCCCTCTTGGCCCTCTGCGGGGCGTGGGGCGTGGCCTGCGCCCTCGGCCCTCTGCGGGGAGTGGGGCGTGGCCTGCGCCCTCTTGGCCCTCTGCGGGGCATGGGGCGTGGCCTGCGCCCTCTTGGCCCTCTGCGGGGAGTGGGGCGTGGCCTGCGCCCTCTTGGCCCTCTGCGGGGCGTGCCCTGTACCCACCTGGTCTGCTTCGGGGGCGTGGGGTATTGTCTGCATCTGCCTGGTGAGGAGCGAGGTGTGGGGTGTGGTCTGTGGGCACCTGTCCCGAGGTGGGGTGGGATGACCACATGTGTAGGTCCCGCCTGTGCCTGCCTTTTCAGGGAGCAAAGGAAGAGTTCCAGCTGCGGGTCCTGTGGGGCGCGGCGGTGGGTAGATCCCCATATTGGAGGAGGGTCATCCCCATTGAGCAGTTTTGCAAAGAGTAGCGTCTCGGCGCATGTCATCCAAACCCTGGGGAGACAGGACACTGACCTGCGCACTGGGCTTTTCGCAAGCTGACCCTGGCCACAGAGACCTGTGGACACCGTTGGGGCAGGTGTCCAGGGCTGTCGTGGAGCCCGTGCCCACGTTTGGAAGCTGTAGAGGGACACGTGGGAAGGGTGCCACGGCAGTCCACAGACGCGAGTGACCCGGAGGCCGGCCCTTTCCAGGCGGCAGGTCACTGCCCTAGGACCCCATGTGTACTTGTGCCGGGAGTGTTTGTTGCTGTCTCCGTGTAGCAGTATGTCAGTGTGGTCGTCGCAGTGTCGGCGGGGTTGGGGTGCTCTCTATTCTCAGCACCCTGTGTTACTCTCTGGTGTCCGCAGGGAAGGGGAGGGGAGTGTCCAGTGTCCCCCCTCCCCCGCACACACAGAGTGCACTCTCTCCGGGGTGGACCTTAGGCTCCCGCCCTTGGAAGGCCGCAGTGGGGTGCTGGCAGGGAAGGAGACCCTGGGGAACTGCCTCTCAGGACTGGGCCAGGCTGCGGGTGGGCGGAGCGTTGACGCCCCTCCCTGTGCGCCCCGGGGGCGGGGCAGCGGGCTGTCCGGGCTGATCTGGGGCAGCTGGAGCCCAGAGGCAGCCGGCTTAGGGCCACTGTGGGCCAGCCTCTGACTGGGTGGCCACTGTCTTCTCTCCGCAGGTGCTGAACGAGGCCGTGGGGGCACTGATGTACCACACCATCACGCTGACCCGGGAGGACCTGGAGAAGTTCAAAGCCCTGCGCATCATCGTTAGGATTGGAAGCGGCTTTGACAACATCGACATCAAGTCAGCGGGGGACTTAGGTAGGGAGCTCAGCGCTCTTCCTTCACGGCTGTGTCTTCTTTCCTACGTCTCCTAGGTTGGTTTTGAGGGCAGCCCCTTGTTTGGTTGGGGGCAACTCGTGAGCCCACTTTTGGGGAGCGGGACCCCATGCCGATTCCCTGGTCAGCACGGCTCCCTCAGAAGGCCATGTGGGGGGCACGTTCTGATCTCCGCGTCCCGAGCGTCTGCGGTGGCTGAAGTCCGGTGAGGCGAGCGTGTGCCCGACCGGGGGCGGCTGCAGGTGGTGCCTGCCTCTGCCGGCCCTTTCCCCCAGCACGGCGGAGTCAGCGCAGCCTGCCGTGGGTGTGTGCGCATCCCCCGCCCGAGTCCGCCCACACGGTGGAGCCCTCTGGCCACGCTGTCGCCCATCCCTGGGCAGCCTCCCCAGGAAGGCACCTGCAGCAATAGGGGACCGTGGCCTGCGTGCTTTCTGCCCCGGGGGCTCCTGGGGTCTTTGCCCCCGTGCACCAAGTCTGCCCTGTTTTGTGATGTCGCAGGCTGGGGCTCTTCCTCGCCGTGCGGTCAGCCCTGGCACGTGGGGCCTCAGAAATCCCTGGACCTGGTCTGTCCTCTGTGCCAGCAGTTTTGTCCCCAGATCTATGGCATAGCTCAGTGCTCTGCTTCCTACCTGCTCCTGCGTTTCCTTGCGGGCCAAGCTTTCTCTGGAAGGGAGTAGAGGTCCACTCTGGGTCCTCTCTGGAGCCCCGGGGGTGTGTGGAGTATCTCGGCACTTGGAGTAGTTGGAGGAGCGTCAGAGCTCCTGGCCATCGGGGAGGCGGCCAGTCCCCAGACGGAGCCAGGAGGTGGCAGGGCAGGACAAGGGTGGAAGGGGCCAGGCTTGGGAGAGGTGTGGAACCTCTGGGCCGCTCCCCGTGGTAACCAGCCCATGTGGGCAGCAGACTGGCCACCAAAACTCAGCGTGGAGCAGCCTAAACCGGCTGTGTCTGCGGCTGCTGAGGGGCTGTTTCCATGGGAGCCGGGAGAACAGGGGCCACCCTGTCTGATGCCAGCTGCCAACTGTCCTGGGAGCCGAGGAAGGCGGGAGGGGCGGTGTCTGTGTGGGTGTGTGAGGCTGCAGAACACTCCAGATGCTCCCCTGCCGTGACCCCTTCCTGAAGGTCCGGTGGCCAGCAGTCCAGGCAGGGCAGACCCAGGTGTTGGCGTTTGCCCAGGGTGCCTCTTCTCTGTCCGGTCTACCTGCTGGGTGTACCGGCGGCTTCTCCGCGTGGCCGGGGGCGTGTCCCGTGTTTGGGTCATGGTGCAGCCTTCCACAGGGGAAGCGCCAGGACGGCTTGCGTGACCGCCCCCGTGTGCCTTGTGTCCCCAGGCATCGCCGTGTGCAACGTGCCGGCGGCGTCGGTGGAGGAGACCGCTGACTCCACCATGTGCCACATCCTGAACCTGTACCGCAGGACCACGTGGCTGCACCAGGCGCTGCGGGAGGGCACGCGGGTGCAGAGTGTCGAGCAGATCCGGGAAGTGGCTTCCGGAGCTGCCCGGATCCGCGGGGAGACCTTGGGCATCATCGGGCTGGGTGAGTTCAGCTCCGTCCCTCCCCGCTGCAGGGGCTGGGCACGCTGTGAGCCGGGGATTGCCGCTGGACGGTACGGGGCCTGCGTGGGGCTGACCGTCTGCCCAGGGACGCTGGGTGTGGGACGCGCGCGCACGCGCACACACACACACTCGTATCCACCACTCGCACCCCGACGCGTGCTCACCACACTCAGGCACGCTCCCTCTACGCCACCCACGGCTGCGTGGACATGGCCTTCCGGTCCTCAGTCGTGCTCTGGGTGGAAGCTGCTGGTTCACACCGTGTCGGCACCCTCCGGGGCTGGTGGTGACCGCCCTCTTCTCTGCCTCGCTGGTGGCCCATCTCTGTCTCCCTCCACCTGGAAGGCCTGGGGGGACGGGGCCGGAGCTCCATGGCAGGCCCTCGTCCTGCTGTTTCCCAGTCTTCTTCTGGGCGGGCCCTGTGCCTGTCCCTACCGCACTTGTCCCCCGCCAGGCCACGTGGGGGAGACCTGCGTTAGTGTAAGATGCCGGGGCCACGGCCGTCCACCGCACGGGCCTCTCGCCGGGACAGCTCACCGTCTCTGCGGCACGTGGGCACACAGCTGCCAGCGCTGGTTTCTGTGGGTGCCCTGCCCTTGGGGCCCTGGGTGGGGCTTGTTGGGGGCTGGTGGGAGCTGGGCTCGCCCGGCCGGCTGGATTTGGGGGCCACCTGGCCTCCTGAAGCAGCGCTGTTGGGGACTGAACCGGCTGACCGGGTGGGGCTGGGTGGGCTGAGTCTGCGTCTACAGCAGAGGCACCCAGAGCAGCCCCTCCCTTGGCCCCCAAGGGACCGTTCGTCTGCCTGTGGGTTTGCTTTAAAGGTTTTATTTATTTAGAGGGCGTGTGAGCAGGGGAGGGGCAGAGGGAGACTGAGAGTCCCAAACAGACTCTGAGCTTGGAGCCTGTGTGGCTCGATCTCACCCCCTGAAACTGTGACCCGAGCCGCAGTCCGGAGTCGGGCACTCGGTCAAGTGTGCCTCCTGACGCTTTACACGCTGTTCCGGGGGGGTGTGTCAGGTACCGCCCCCGGTCGCGGACGTTCTGGGACGGAGCGTTGGGAGACAGCCATTACTAGACCCCACGGTGCTGCGGGGTCGTGTTTTGGGTAGAATTGGCGGGATGGCTCTGCCCTGGCCTCCCGTGGGGTCGCTCACGGGCAAGGCGGCGGCCTGGGGTCTTGGGGCGCTCTCCGGCCGGCAGCTGCAGACGGGATGTTTCCCTGCTCGCTCTGTTGCCATCCTCTTGCGCAGGGCGAGCCCCTGGCGGCTGCAGCAGGGGTGGGGCCCACTGAGATGCTGGGACCTGGGCCACCCCTCCCCAGCACGTGGCTGCCCATGCCCCCCTGGGGCACGGGGCTGTGGGCCCTCTGCCGGCCCATCGGGAGCACCTCCGGCCCCTCGCCCTCCTCTCTGAACCCTCTGTTCGCCGCCCACGGGGCCGGGGGGCGCAGGGCAGACGGGCCTTCGGTCCCTTGGGTGTCGGCCCTGGGTGTGTGGGGGCCACTCAGCCTGTGGCCACGGTGACGCCGAGTCCCCCCTGCCAGGCCGCGTGGGGCAGGCGGTGGCGCTTCGGGCCAAGGCGTTCGGCTTCAGCGTGCTCTTCTATGACCCGTACCTGCCGGACGGCACCGAGCGGGCGCTGGGGTTGCAGCGGGTGAGCACCCTGCAGGACCTCCTCTTCCACAGCGACTGCGTGACCCTGCACTGCGGCCTCAACGAGCACAACCACCACCTCATCAACGACTTCACCGTCAAGCAGGTGGGCATGCGGGGGCCGCCCGCGGACGGCCTGTGTCTGAGTTGTGCGGAGCGTCCCGGCGTCCCTGTGCGTCTGCGTGCGCGTGGCCCGGGTGCTATGCGCCCCAGGCCCCCGCCGTCCCATGGAGGACGCGGCCCGGCACCCGGGGTGCAGGCTGGGGCATGGCGCGGGTGCGGCCCGGGGCTGTGGCCAGGAACCAGGTGTGAAACGGACGGGAGGGCCGGCTGAGGAGGAGCTGCCTGGGCCCCATGGCAGGGGCAGGCTGGCTTGGTCTCAGGAGCCTCAGCGCAGGGGCGCCCCCATTAGCACGAAGCCCCGCGCGGAACGCCTTCAGGGCAGTTCTGAGGGCTTTCAGCAAAGGCAAACGGAGCTGCTGCCTGGCTTTGGAACCGGGTTCTCTGGCGGGGCCATGGCACTGGGCCCCACCACGCCCCAGACGTGCCACACCCTCTCCGGGCTCCCCAGTGGACCCTGGGGGCCGGGCCAGGACACCCCACCACCCAGCCCAGTCCTCACTGCCGGGAACGGAAGGGGGCAGGCTGGGTATGGCTATCTGTGCTC
Organism: Spilogale gracilis; assembly: GCA_004023965.1. Classification (NCBI taxonomy): domain Eukaryota; kingdom Metazoa; phylum Chordata; class Mammalia; order Carnivora; family Mephitidae; genus Spilogale; species Spilogale gracilis. The sequence goes on along the minus strand of PITA01022162.1, from coordinate 3,708 downwards.
CAGCCAGTGGTCCTCGGGCTGGGGCAGGGTCCGCACAGACCCCAGAGCCCTTGTCCCGCCTGGGGGGAGGGGCCGAGGACAGGGTCCCGCCACGAGCCCGTCCCCTGAGTGTTGGGGGCTACGTGAAGAGACCTTCCTGTTGGTTCACTGCCGGTGCTGTTTTTGTCTCCTCCCAGATGCGACAGGGCGCCTTCTTGGTGAACACAGCCCGGGGCGGCCTGGTGGACGAGAAGGCTCTGGCCCAGGCCCTGAAGGAGGGGCGGATCCGGGGCGCCGCCCTGGACGTGCACGAGTCGGAGCCCTTCAGGTGCCTCCCGGCGGTGCCCTGCGAATCTCGCCTCTCACGCCCTGCATGGGGCCGGCCCGATGCCCACTAGTAGTCTGCGGGCCCCGTCCTTGGGCTTCGTGCCCTGCCTGAGGTCCTACTGCAGCCGGGGACCGGGTCTCCATGGGCGGGGGATGGGCGGGGGTTTGGGCGGGCTCAGACCTGCGCTTATGTAGACTGCCTGGGGACACCGGGGTGCTGGGGGCCGCCGGCCCGCCCGGCCATGTCTCTCGAAAGCCCGTCTGGGGCAGCAGCCAGCCCTGCTGTCTGGGCACCTGTTGGTGTGGGGAGTGGTGCCTGCCCTGCAGGGGGGGCTGGGGCGCTGTGCCCCGAGCTGGGACTCCTCCCTGTTGCTGTCGGGCCGTGGCCGGCTTCAACAGCCTGGGCTCCTCCGGTCCGACGCCGGGGTGGAGGCACCCCTGCCCCCTCCCCTGACCAGCGCTATACCACCTGCAGCTTTAGTCAGGGGCCCCTGAAGGACGCACCCAACCTGATCTGCACCCCTCACGCGGCCTGGTACAGCGAGCAGGCGTCCATCGAGATGCGGGAGGAGGCTGCGCGGGAGATCCGGAGGGCCATCACAGGTGAGGGTGGCCAGCAGGACCCGGGCCTCCCTCCGAGGCCGCCCTGTGTCATCCCCCCGAGGGCAGAGGTCGGCACGTGGCTTCCGCGGTGGCGTCCCCACGCAGCCCTCGCTCCCCCAGTGCGGGACCCTGAGGACGCCCACTCACGGTCACCCTGCGGGAATTGAGCGCGTGGGCCTTGCGTCAGCCCAAGTCTGGCTGCACAACACGGAGCCGCCGGGGCGCGGAGGGCCCTGGACGCCAGGGGACCGCATCCAGACAAGGGGAGGAGGATGGGAGGGAGGTCCAGGTGTGGGGACCCTGCAGCCTCTGCCCGCCAGCACCCAGCCGCCGGCTCCTGGGCGCAGACCCGGACGCGTAACCCCGGCCCTGCCCTTCCTCCCTGCCGTGCCTGCCAGGCCGCATCCCCGACAGCCTGAAAAACTGTGTCAACAAGGACCACCTGACCGCCGCCACCCACTGGGCCAGCATGGACCCCGCCGTCGTGCACCCTGAGCTCAACGGCGCTGCCTATAGGTCAGCGGGTGGGGGTGGGCTCGGGGGGCACACAGTTCTGTGATGACTGCAGGCAGGGTCCTGGGGGCGGGGGGGGTGTTCCTGGGTGTGTGAGCCCCTGTGGGCCCCAGTGGACGGGAAGGTCTGGGGCTGAGAGCTGGACATGTCAGACCAGGGGTGAGGGAGAAGTCGGGGGGCGGGTTCCTGCCAGGCAGGGCCTCTGGGAGCAGCCCCCAGCTGTCCTGAGCTGTGGCCATCGCGGGAACCCCGCCAGTCTCACACGCCATCCCTCCTCCCAGCAGGTACCCGCCGGGTGTGGTGGGCGTGGCCCCCAGTGGCATCCCGACGGCCGTTGAAGGCATTGTCCCCAGCGCCATGTCCCTGTCCCACGGCCTGCCCCCTGTATCCCACCCGCCCCACGCCCCTTCTCCCGGCCAGACCGTCAAGCCGGAGGCAGATAGAGACCACGCGAGTGACCAGTTGTAGCCCGGGGGAGCTCGACGGCCTTGGCGCAGGTGGGGTGGTGCCCTCGGACAGCCGCGTGCAGAGGCGGCACCCGCGGTGGCCACGGCGCTCCAGAGACTGTCCAGGCGCCCGGCCCGGGAGAGGTGGCGCCGGCCTCCCCGCGTCAACCATAGTCGCCCTGTCCCGAGGGCCAGCCGCTGTCCTGTGTTCTTTGCGTCCTCGTTAAGCAAAAGAAGTTAGTAGTTAATTCTATCATGAATGTTCTTGTCTGTGTACAGTCGTTAGAACATTACAAAGGATTTGTTTGCTTAGCTGTCGACAGAGGGAAACCTGAGGGGGCGCTCAGCAGGTGGGTCTCAGACGGTGTCCGTGTGCGGGCCACGCCCCGAAACGGCAGCTGGCAGACTTCTCAGGACAACGAATCCTTCCCGTTTTTCTTTCTATGCCACACAGTGCATTGTTTTTTCTACCTGCTTGTCTTATTTTTAGAATAATTTAGAAAAACAAAACAGAGGCTGTTTTCCTAATTTTGGCATGAACCCCCTTGTTCCAAACGAAGACGGCATCGCAGAGTGGCCACCGGAGATGAGGGTGTGCCCAGCCCACGGCGCGCTCGGCCGGCGGCGTCTGTCCCGGCGGCTGGGGACGCCGCGGCCCGGCCCGCGCGGGTGCCGTCCTGCTGATGTGGTAGGCTAGCAATATTTTGGTTAAAATCATGTTTGTGACTGTAACCATTTGTATGAATTATTTTAAAGAAATAAAAATCCCAGAAAGAGCCAGCAGGCCCAGCGTCTGTTTTCCGTGGCTTCACGCCGGGGGACTGTGGCAGGCGGCCCGGGGAGCGCCGGGGGCCGTGGTGCTGGGGGAGGGGCGGGCCCAGGCCCGGAAGCTGCTGCCGCGGGCCGGCATGTGTGGGTGCAGGCACGGGCGATGTTATTTGCTGGGACGCGGCCCCCCTCTTTCCCAAGTGCACCCCCTGGGGCCAGCCTGGGTCTGGGGCGAGCAGATGCCGTGGCCTCGGCAGATCACGGTTCCAGAAGGTCCAGGAGGTTGCAGGGACCTGTGGTCCAACGGCACACAGAAACGTGCGCAGTAGAGTGGCCCCCTCGTCGCCGCCGCTCGGGCCTGAATGCCCATCCCGAGCCGCTGGGCGAAGACCGACAAGATCAAACCAGAGGTCGTCGGCGGGCAGAAGGAGCCAACGAGGGAATTAATCAAGGGGAAAAGGACCAACAGATTCAACAGTTGGATCTTGAAAAAATTGATAGGATTGATCAGTCTCCCCGACAGATGAAGACAGGCTGCCCCCAAGGTCACGGACGCGGGAAATCTCAGAGAAATGAAGAGCCACTTGCCTAAACCAACGGAATATGCGGCGTCTGAGCGGGCCTATAACCTTAAAGAAATTGACCTTAGAAACACCTCCTCAAAAGACATCACAGATGGAGATGGCGTCCTCATTGGCCTCAACAGATACTTAAGGAAGAAACCACTCACTTCACACACCTCAGAGGACAGGATCGAAACGCCCTCCCAGCCCAGTGTGTGGAATTGACTCGGGCTCGGAATTCCTCAAAGAAAAAGTACCGTCTGCACTCGTCCTGAACAGTGCTCCCAAACGGGGGGATGGCCCTGTAGAGTGGATCCGGTACTGCTGGGGCGGGCTGCCCGGGCACCTCCCCGGGGTCACGTTCCCCCCACCCCAGGAGCTGGGGCGGGCACCTCCAGGGCACCTCAGTTCTCGGCCGCATTGGCCGGGGTCCACTAGGGGCATGCTCCTCAGCCCCGGAGAGCAGCCTCCCCTGAGCAGCCCCAGCTGACATCGGTAGATCTGCCACT
>PITA01022161.1:0-30972 GCA_004023965.1 Spilogale gracilis | reverse complement strand
CATTTGTATATGTGCCTTTTGAAGCTTATAAAGCGCTTTCACAGATTTTATTTCATGTAAGCCTCACAACAAACGTGAGAGGTATTATTCTTCTCAAATTACCAACTATGAAACTAAAACTGAGAGCAAGTGATTTGCCCAAGGTCACCCTGGGGTGCCAGTCAACCCCTGTCTGTTCTCTGTTCCTTTCCTCATGCCTCCCCTGCTCTGCTTTGCAGCGTGGGGTCCTACTCTGCTTTGCAACACAGGATATGGGGTCCCACTCTGCTTTGCAACATGGGGGCTGCAGTGTGGCTAGTGGGAGTGTGCGACAGAAGACAGGGTGAGAGGTGGGAGGACACTGCCTCTCTCCCCTCTCTGCCTCCAGGGGACCTCCCTTAGTGGCTTCGTGTACTCTGTCAAATAACCCAGGTCCTGCCAGATTATCCCCTGGCTTCTGGGGATCTCGTGATACCACCATCTCCGGTGTCCCTCCAGGCTCAGGAGCAGACGCAGGCTCCCGCTATTGCTAATCTCTGGTTCCTTTCCATCCCTGTTTGGCTTCTCAGCTCTTCTCTCACCTGGGCCTCCAATCATTTATACGGAATTGCTGGGATGAAAGACTTGAAGTGCTTTCTGTTTTCCTGGTTGGGCACAGCCTGAATCCCTTGGCTGGGGAATCACTACTATGGGGAAGCTAGAAGCATGGCAGAAGCAGCCTGAGACAGTATAGCAAACGTGTGTGTTGTGTGTGTGTGTGTGTGTGCGTGTGTGTGTGTATGTGTGTGTGTCTAAGGGTGGTGTGTGTGTACATGGGTAAGCTTGTGCATTTCACTATTCAATGTTGAGAGCCTTTCCCCCCCGGGAACCGAGCTTACATATCTTTAGATCTCAAGGCTCTAGCACCACGCCTGGCACGCAGCGGGCACCAGTAAATGTTTGCTGATCTGGTGTATCTGTTCGGTGAAACAAACCCAGCCAGAGTGGCTGTTCCGTTTATCGCTCTATCTCAAAGTGTCTGTTAGACATAAGAAATACAGGTCCTTCTAGTCTATAAAACATGCCGGTGAGCCATTTGGCCACACTCCACGGAACCACACAGGGAACAGCATCATCAGTGATTTCTATGGGATCTTTCCGACTTTGAACCGTAGCAGTTACTTTAGATGAAAGATGTTAATTACTTGAAAGTTGGGGAAATGTACAATCGCCCAAAAAAGAAAGTGGGTGAAAACTGGCTGAAAGACATGGGAAAACATGGGGAAAAACCCCATTCCTTTAAATTATGTCAGTTTCCATGTGCTTATGCAGGCTGAGTTTAGCAGAGTGTAGCTTTGGCCAGGGGTTGAGAGATCTGGGTGCTGGCTGGGGTCGGCTGTGCGGGAACCAGCTCTCTGGCCTTGGGCCAGTCCTTCCTCTCTGGCCCTTGGTTTCCTTGTTGGTGAAATGAAGAGGGACAATGAAATGATTTTGTGCTAAAACATTCAAAAGCATGTCTAGACCATCAAGCCCAGTTTTATTCTTTTGTGAAATAAGATCTCACTTCATCTGACTGTGACTTACTTTTACAGTCTCTCCATCCTCCTCAGCCTTCTGTGCCACCTGCTTAGCCCTTGTCTTATGACCTTTGACCTTTATGATCCGATTTTCTCTGTTTGCAGTTGTCTTCTCTGCTTTTTACCCCACTTTGTGGCTCAGCTTAAGTTTCCCTCCTTTCTGCAGTGGTCTCATACCCTCCTCCCATTGGGATAAAAAGAATAAAATGCCTTGTCAGGGAGAGGCAGTGTGGGGTGCTGGTTAAGAGAGTGTGGGGCCGGAATGAATGTGTTTAAGCCCTGGGCCTGCGATGTACTAGCCATATGACGGGGGAAAATTCACTTCCTGCCTATGTCTTGTTTTCTTCATCCGCAAAGTGTTGATCATTTTCCTGGTTGGACACAGACTAAATGACTTGGCTGGGGAATAACAACTAGTGTGGGGGCAGTAAATGTGACAGAAAAGGGCTGAGGCAGCGTAGCAGGTGTGTGTGTGTGTGTGTGTGTGTGTGTGTGTGTGTGTGTGTTTTCTTATTAAACAGCCAGGGTCTGTCTTCTGTGATCTAAGCTTATACATTTTTGGATCTTTAAGTTCCAGCACAATGACTGATGTGGCAGGCACTAGGGAATATTTGCTGATGTTTAATCCTGGAGAGGATTAACTTAGGTGATACCTTCTGTGTCTAGAAGAGACCATGACACCCATGACACCTTGGTGGTGCTGCCATTACCATCATCACACTGTCATCCAGATTCCACCGGCTTTGTACTTCCCTGTATTAGAGCACACAGCCGTCCATTTTTGTGTCCTCCCCAAAATTCATGTGTTGAAGTGTCAACTCCCACCACTACCTCAGAAAATAGTCATATTCAGAGGTGGGGGTTTTGAAGAGGTGATTGAAGATGAGGCCATTAGGGTGGCCCTACTCCAATCTGGCTGGGGTCCTTCAGAGAAGAAGAGGGTCAGGACCCAGAGAGAGAAAGCAGAAGGGGTTCAGGTGCGCAGAGGAAGGACCCTGTGAAAAAGCAATGGGAGGGTGGCCTCAGAGGAAACCAACCCTACCAGCACCTTGATCTTAGACGTCCAGCCTCCCCAACTGTGAACAACTGAGTAGGTGTTGTTTAAGGCACTCCATCTATGGTATTTTGTTCTGGCAACCCTAGCAACCTAATACAGAAATTAAGTGGTTTTTGTCGTTGTTTTTCCTAGAAGCGAAGTTTTTATTCATGTATTCAGAAAATATTTATGGAGCATCTAATGTGTGCCAGGGACTGACTTGTTACCGAGTGCTGAAAAATCAAAGAGAAAGAGCTTCTGTTTTCAGGAAGCTACTAGTCTAGGGGGAGAGATGGACATTGACAGATCATCGCATGGGGAGGGCAGAAAGTGCAAGGAGAAATCCTGTGCTCTGAGGGTGCCCGGAACTGACGGGGATGGGGCTGATGAGAAAAGGTTGTTTGACCTTGTGTATTGTTTTCTGCCTCCAGGCTTGCGGTGCTGAGCTCACAGCCCACCCTGTAGGTATAGTGAGGAGATTCCTTAGCACTCAAGGAAAGAGAGCCCAAGGGCAGAATCTGCTAAGCATTGACTGTTGATAAGGCCCCACAAAGCTAGGGCAATGGAAAGGCTGATGATGGATGGGAAGGAAGAGGAAGTGGGTTCTCATCGCAGCCTTACCACAAGTTGGCGGTATGGTGACCCAGTACCACGCCCTTCCTTGTCTGGACCTCTATTTCCTCATCTTTAAAGCACAACAAGGTTGGGCTATTTCATCTCTAAGGTCTCTTCCAGCTCTGTAAAATCTTTTCTGAAATCGATTCACCAAAGATTCGGCCTGCGTCTCAGTTTCCTTTTTCATCCCTTGAGGGTGTTCGTTATCTTTACCATTCTTTTTAATCCACAGAGATTTTATAAGTGTGGGTATTCGGAAAAGCCTCAAACCTTCCGTCCCTGACCACTGATTAATTTCAACAAGCAATGGCCCCTGAGTGGAGAGAGTGCGCTAGGCCTAATGGTGTCTGGCCTCCTTTTCTCCACTGATTCCACTCAGCTGTGAACACTTATAATAGCTTATTGCAAACAGGAAGTCATAGAAACACGACCCTGTCCTAACCGCAAGTCTTTGACTTAATAACTAGATCGTCAACCAAGTCAGTCCTCACTGAAGAAGGTGGCAGGAAAACATACAAAATGAAGGATTGGTCTGTTGATGTTTCCTGGAAAGAAAACTCATCTACTTACAGCAAAGAGTGATTACTACAAGTATCTTAAAAGCCAAGTATTCTTTTAGAATGGTTTGGAGAGAGAGATCAGTTAGGAAGAAAAAAATTGTCAGTGTCCAAGATTAGGGAAATGTTTCAATTATTTTTGATACATTCATATGTAATTTATGCAGCACTTAAAATATTATTTTAAAAAAGCTAATTTCATAGCATGTAGAAACACCATATAATGCTAAGAGAAAAAAGGCCATAATTTAGCATAGTCTTATTTTCTATCAGATGTATATTTGTATATACTATATATACTTAGAGGGAAAAAAAGACCTGAAAAAAAGAAATACTCCAAAATATTAATAGAAGCAATATCTAGAAGGAGGAAGAACGAATGGTTTTTATTGGTTTCTTTCTACTACTCTCCATTTTCAAACTTCCTTCAATATGTGTTCATTTGTGGGATTAGTCATTTAGCAAATATTTCCTATGTATCAACCGTGAGCTGCTGTGCTGTAGACATTAGAGAGAGAGGTGAACCCCAGCCTTCCTTCAGTTTACCCTCTAGTGAGTGGACACAGTAAAGAAGAAACACGAATAAATCAGCAAGATGGCGTGGATGGCTATATGGCCTGGGAGAGCACCTAATCAGGTGACTGAAAGAAGAGGGAGCCGGGCCATGCATCCCCCTTGCACTCCCATCACAGAGGACAGCCCCGAGGGGGTGCCATCACAGTTGAGACAGACTCATACAAAGAAGCCTGAAGGTCTGGAGGAAGAGGAATCCTGTCAGAGGGACGGCAAGGCTGCAGGGGCCAAACTGCGCAGGGACCCTGGGCCCAGGAAGATGATTGGTTTCTTTGTTGTTGCAGTAGGGCCCCAGAAAACGTTCACCTGGGGAGTGATTATATCACATGCCCCTCAGAAGGATGACTCTGGCTGAGGAGTAGAGGCAGAGCAGAGACAGGGAGACCTATTAAGAGACATGTTTTCTTGTAATTTGCCACTTGTGTGACATCCATTTCCACAAGTGTGAAATGAGGCTGTTGGACTAGGCCGGTGATTTCTAAGAGCATCTCTAGTACTTAAAACTAAAAACGTTATTATTTTGTATGTGTCTGTTTACCTTTTCGGAAAGCATATAGGCCTCTTCAACACAGGGTCCAAGCCTTGTTCCGCCCTCTTTAGCTATTCCTAGTGTACCGCCTGCACTTCTCAGGTCGCAGGGAAGGAGTGCAAATCAGGACAGCACGCAGACCGATGAGTCATTAGTCCTCAGCGTGAGTGGCTATTGTGCTTCTCTTGAACATGAAATCTGCTGAGGTCTTTATCCTGAAGGTAATAGGGAGCCACTGAAGGTTGCTTCTGGGTTTTAGAAAGTTCTGTGTCTCAGGCAGTAATGAAGGGAAGTCTGGAGGGGACCTAGTGCAGAAGCAGAGAGACTGGGAGACCCGCTGCTTTCCTAGAGAAGGCCCCAGGGCTGTGACACTGAAAGGAAGCCCATCTGTGAAAAAAGGGGTCACCTCATCGGCACAAAACAACCTCCCTGGTGGTGGGGGCAAACACTGGGAGGTGAGAAAGTGTGAGACTCCACCTATTTATAACTGGGGGAAATGAGGCACAAAGAGACAAAGTGAGTCATGTGCCAAGGATTTCTGACTTAAGGACCTCCTCTTGGCTAATGTGAAAACCAGACTTCACTTAACGTGTCATCCAGCGGGAGGAGGGGTTCTGCCTGTGCCAGAATGGAAGGGAGTGTCGGGGTGGGCCACACGGGGAGGGGGAGACAAGTACCCTGGGCAGAAACGGAGAGTGGTGCTCTGGTACCTTCATGCGGACACTCCCATAATCCAAGAAATGCTAAAATTGGCTGTACAGCTTGTGTTATGAAACCAGAGCAGATCAAACAAAAGAGAGAAACAAAACTGGAGTCATTGTGATGAGAGTCCTTGCAGAGAGCATGCAAACCCAAGCGAAAATAGGTCAGAGACGCTTTCCCAGGAGGCACAGAGCTTGGAGATCCCAGAACCAAATGTGCTGCGTGAAAGATGGGGAGACCACGGTGGGGACGGGAGGGAGTATCACAGCCTGGAGATGGAGAGCGGGCTCTGCCAGCAGGGTCGGGGCTGCAACTCAAACCCTGCTCTCTCCATTCAGAGGTCACGCTTTCACAACTAATTCTGGGTCTAACTCCTTATTTGCCAAACTTACAGACAGGCACAAGAGCAGGGGGTGATTAAAGTGACTTCAAATCCTGTTGCCGTGTACACGCACACATACACATGCATTGCTTTAGTTTGGCAACGTCTTTCTTTCACTAAGCGCCGTGGACCATTACTTCCATATCTGCCCCCAGCGCCCCCAGTTCAAAGGTATAGCTCATAGATCCTAGAGAAATCTTAGTCCAACCCCTTTATTTTACAGATGAGGACTGGAGTCCAGCATGGAAGAGGAGGCAGAATCATTTAAACCAAGAACCAGGGCAAACTGCCCCCAAATCCAGTGTTCCTCCTAGCACCGGCCCAAGACCTGCAGGAAGGAAAACTGTAATTTTTAATACACGTGCATTACTTTCCATTCTCAAGTCCTTAAAAGGAAGATGTTAGAGATGGAGATAATTTCCAGGATATTGCTTTTGCTAAGGCCTGAAGTCTTGCACACTGATAGTTGAAGTTCTACAGAAGTCTTTCAACTTCTCTGAAAGTCTTTACCATGATGGTAACAATCACAGCCATCCATTAAATAAACATTGACTGAATGTCCACTTTGTACTGGCATTCTGCTGGTCTTTGGAATGCACGTTTAATCTCTTTTCATTTCCATGATATTATGGTGCAGATATTATCATTCTTGGGTGTTTTTTTTTTTTTCCACAGAGGGAAATACAAATTGGAGAGGCCAAGCAATTTTCTCCAGGTCATAGACTCAGGAAGAGGTGGAGTTGGGATTTGAACCTCTCTTGACTTCTGCTGTGCCGAGCGCCTCAGGTATGCGGTACTCTGTACCACACTGAGGACACAACTCACGGCCGGGGGGCTCAGAGCCCTGGCTGCATGGGGGCCAAGTTTCTCTACACCCCATCCTCCTCTGAGATGTTATGCTCAGATGTGAGCTGTAGTTTACTCATGAGGTCCATCAGTCGCTCCCAGAGGCTCAGCATGGGGTTCCAAAGAGCCAAGATCCGAGGTAGCTGGGCTATGCCATGAAGAGCAAATCACATCAGAGTAAAGCTCATTAACTTGAGAGAATTAATATCCTTGAGAGATCTGGCCCAGAGATGTGAAGGGAAGGCAGTAAGAACATATTCAAGAGGGATAGACTCAGACTGCAGAAAGGATATAGCACACAGGACATAATTATAAAGTCTGTCTGCTGCTGGAGGCCTCTCTGTGTGAATTCACCTTTGCTAGCAGTCACAGAGTATTTCCTACACAAAACAAGAATTTCCTCTCGTGTCCCCAATAGCATTTTGGCTTTGCTTTAATGTCTTCAGATAGGGAATTCATTACCTCTCAGAGTATTTTAATTGTTGGAAAGTTCTAGTCTTTACACGGGGTCAAAAATCTGTCTCCCAGATGTGTCCGTGCATTGGGTACAGCTCAGCCCTTTGGCTTACGAAGACTAAATCCGCTTCCTCCCTACCCAGCAGCACTCTGGATATTTGAAGAAAACTTTCATTTTCTATCCCAGAGTTCCCCAAAGTGTGCTGGGCAGAGGAATAAGTTTGCACAATGTTAATGGGTGTCCTCTATAAAACAAACCGACAGACCAAAGAGCACACATAGCGTTCTGTAGGCATGCTAAGTGAAACCGGGTCTACCAGGTCTGTTGCCTTTAAGTCTGTTCAGACTGCTTACCATGCTTCTACACACTGTGGACTCCAAATGGGAAAGCTGGCCATGCAATGTTTCCCAAACTTCCAGAGTCCCGGGATCAAACCCCGCATTGGGCTCCCTGCTCAGCAGGAAGCCTGCTTCTCCCTCTCTCACTCCCCCTGCTTGTGTTCCCTCTCTAGCTGTGTTCTTCTCTGTCAAATAAATAAAATCTTAAAAAAAGAAAAAGAAAAGAAAGAAAGAAAGGAAGAAAGAAAGAAAAAAAGAAAGAAAGAAAGAAAGAAAATGCTTCCCTACAAAAATCTAGATTCTTATTGTCATTGTCTCCAAGTTAAAAAGTCAGGCTCCTCAGGGCACCTGGGGGGCTCAGTTGGTTAAGTGACAGCCTTTGGCTCAGGTCATGATCCCGGAGTCCCGAGATTGAGTCCCACATCAGGTTCCCTGCTCTGCGGGAAGCCTGCTTCTCCCTCTCTCACTCCCCCTGCTTGTGTTCCCTCTCTGGCTGTGTTTCTCTCTGTCAAATAAATAAAATCTTAAAAAAAAAATGTCAGGCTCCTCTAAAGATTCTTTTTGAGACACATTATTGAGATTTCCTCACTATTTTTGTTGTTGTTCTCTAAACTAGGGCTGTCAGATGAAAATACAGGAAGCCCAGTTAAATTTGAATTTCAGATAAGGAATTTTTTTTTTTGGTATAAGTATGTTCCGTACAATATTTGGGAAGTATTTATATGAAAATGAATTGTTGGTTACCCAAAATTAAAATTTAACTTAATGTCCTGGATTTTTATTTGCTAAATTTGGCAAGCCTAGAAGGGCCCCAAATGTCCCCTTTCCTTTAAAAAATATGGCTTCAGAATCGTGCACAATAGTCTAGAGGTGTACCAAGACTGAGACTCTTGGTAACCTTGGAAGCTGCTGTCAACTACACTTTTCCCTGAGATGTTTTTATTTTTAGTTTTTTAAAAGATTTTTTTTTTTGTTTGAGAGAGAGCATGTAGGTAGAGGGACAGAGGGAAAGAGGGCCCTAAGCAGATTCCACACTGAGTGCAGAGCCTGACCTGGGGCTTGAGGTCATGACCTGAGCTGAAACCAAGAGCTGGGCACCCCTCCGAGGTATATTTGAGGGGAAGACCTTAATATTTTTATGGATGATTAGGAGTTGGTCTAAGGTTGACACGTACCTCAGCAAATTTCCTAGTCCTAGCAAATCCTGACATCAGTTTCCCTTCCCTCATCCCTATTTATAAGCATATTTAAGTTTCTCTGGTGTATCGAGGAACGTGATCCAAAAATAATTTATAAAAAATGATTTATAATTCCCTTCTCGTTGTCTGTCTTCTCCAGTAGACTGTGAGAAACTAAAACACAGGGACCAACCATGTCTGTCTTGCTCATAGTTCTATCCCTTGCGGCTAACACAGGTTCTGGCGTTTGTAAAGGTTCAAACGGGTGCCTGGGTGTTTCAGTTGTTAAGCATCTGCCTTCAGCTCAGGTCATGATCCTGGAGTCCCAGGATTAAGTCCCACATCGGGCTCCCTGCTCAGCAGGAAGCCTGCTTCTCCCTCTCCCATTGCCCCTGCTTGTGTTCCCTCTGTAGTTGTGTTTCTCTCTGTCAAATAAATAAGAAAATAAAATATTTTAAAAAATGAATAAATGTTCAAACATCTTTTCAAGGGATGAATGGGTCAATCGACCAACCAATAAATCAGATGTTGTCTGGAGAGCTAAGTAAATCAGAGAATCTGACACTCAGTGGGGAAGCGATTGCCAAGGGGAGCTTTCCTTGTGGTTGGGATGTGTCCTCCATCCCAAGTTCTTTCAGACCCATGAAATACTTTTCACCTGTGCTGAAGGCAAATCCGTTGGAAGATGTGAGTCCAAAACAAGAACATCTAATTGCTATGACTAAAATAAGACGTTTTAACCAAATACAAGCTGTTTTCAAGAAGTTGAAATACTTCCTGGAGCCTGCAATTTTTACCGAGTTGTGGAACTTGGCCCTTCGAAGTAGGTTGGGCTGTGCCCAGTGGGCATGGGATTGGGGCAAATCACACCAGCTCTTCCCCAGAAGCATCCTGGTCCAAGAGGAATTGGGCCAAGCGAAGAAGCACAGCCTCAATGAGTCCTGCGCTGCCCAGTTGGACATGTTTGTGATCCCACGGCTCCCACTTGGCGAAAGTGCATCTGGTAACTGGCAGGAGGAGCCCAAAAGGCCTGGAGCTTTTGGTCGAAGCCATGGCCCATAGAGCTGAGCACTGTCCCCTCCCGGCATGAGCTCACTCAAGCTTGGGGCTTGTCGGTATTGAAAGCACTGTGGAGACTGTCTCCCGAGCAGGCAGTCACTTATCTGCAGCTTGGCAGCTGTGGCTTGGGTGCTAGAGAGCGTTAACACTGAATTTGTTAAGATAAAATGCAGCAGAAAGCAGAGAAGTACAGTGAGAGGGGCCTGAGTCCTAGGAAGACAGCTGAGCGTGGGTAAACGCAGGTTATTTCCTGACTGAGCATGAAGACCTAAGTACACGCCCCAACCCTGCCGAGTGGTAGCTCCATGCCCTTAGGCAAATCCTGTAACCTCAGTGTTTTTTGTTTGGTTTCGTTTTTTAAGATTTTATTTATTTATTTGAGACAGAGTGAGCGAGTGGGCGGAGATGCAGAGGGAGAAGGAGCAGCCGACTCTGCGCTGAGCACAGAGCCCGAAGCGGGACTCAGTCCCCCCTGAGATCATGACCTGAGCCAAAATCAAGAGCTGGACGCTTAACTGGTGGAGCCCCCAGGCGCATCTAACCTCAGTCTTTCTATCTGTGAAATGGGAACAAGCAGGCTGCCCTCAGGGCTGTAAGGCTTAGCTAAGAGGGCATAGTTCTATCTATATAGATATAAAAGCCCTTTGTAAAGGACCAAATGCTAGATCAGTGTGAGGGCTAGTTAGGACACCATGTCCCCTCGAGCACAGTGCGAGGGTCTGCAGTACTTGAGGGATCTGCTAGGTAGCTTGCTGGCTAGCATAACCCAGCACCCAACCGGGAGAAGGGAGGGCTGTCCTTACACAGCCTACAGCAAAATAAGAAGAACTTCAAATTACATTATATAATTCTTTTTAATTAAAGAAGAAAACATTTCCAAGCACACCCCAGAAAACATAAAATCTCAGCGGATAGAAATCTTTAAAATATCAAAAAAAGCACTTGGGGACATCTTTAAGGCCTTAAGATGTCCTGCAATAGGTGAGCCTTGAATTCAGTGTGAATGTTCCTATTGATGTCCCTGGACTCGGTCACTCGCTCTGGTTAAAGGCCTCACGGGCTTTGCTGGTAAACAGGAACAAAATACACACAAGTGTAGCTCCAGTTCATCGGAGGGAAAATAATGCAGTGTGTTGTGGCTGAGAAATTATTTGTTGCTTTCTCTGTTGAGAGATGTCACACCCACCAGAGGAAAATTTGTCAATGTGTAAATAAATATGCGTGTTCAGGGCTTTGCTGGGCCAGGGCGGGAGGGGACACAGTGGGACATCTCGCCTTGAAAGTCTTTTCTGCTGGGCTTTCTCTGTTTCTTTCTTTAGTGTCCCATTTCACTCAGTGGTTCCTTCTGGAATGCAGTACTTGGGACCCCACCACAGTCCCCACCGGGACCTGCAGACCTCTTGTTTCCCATCATTACATTTACTTCGTGGTATTGCTGACTCTGGGCAAAGGGTGCTTGGGCTTGGAGCTGGACAGGGGCTCTGCTTACAACTCTGGGAGGGCACAAGGCAATCTTTATGCAACCTGACCTGCCCCTCCTCCCCTCCTTGCCCAGGCCAAGAATAGTCAATGATCATGTTCTGGAAGAAACCCCACCTTGTCATGGTGTGCTCGGAGCCAAGAGGAGTGGGAGTAGAACGGGAGGCAGAGGCCGGAGCCCAAGCCTAAAAGCCCAGAGCTCCAAAGTTCTAGGGTTTGGTTTGGGTCTGAGGCATCACTAACTTAATCCCCATCCCAGGGACTGGCTTAGGCCTGATGATACCCAGTGAGGAGTATGTTTCCACACCTCCCAGTGCCCACTGGGTTTCTGTACCACACACATAAATACATAAGAGTGTGTTCAGAGAGGCAGTGTTTTAAAGTGAATATTTACATGTAAACGTGCGTTTCTAAGAAAACACACACAAGCATCCCTGTGAACCCATATGTGTGCCCTTATCTACGTGACAGTGCTTTTGTAGAGTAGATATAAATCTGATCTCTACTGTAAACATATCCGTAACTTCTAAAAGTTCTTGGGATAAAGACCCATATCTCTAATGTGGCTTAAAAGTCCCTTCACATGTAGGGCATGTGGGTGGCTCAGTGGGTTAAAGCCTCTGCCTTTGGCTCAGGTCATGATCTCAGGGTCCTGGGATTGAGGCCTGGGATAGAGGCCGGCCTTCGGGGCTCTCTGCTCAGCAGGGAGCCTGCTTCCTCCTCTCTCTCTGCCTGACTCTCTGCCTGTTTGTGGTATCTCTCTCTCTCTCTCTCTCTCTCTCTCTCTCTCTCTCTCTCTCTCTCACACACACACACACACACACACACACACACACACACACACATACACATAAATAAATAAATAAAAATCTTAAAAAAAAAAGTCCCTTCACATATGGCCCCTGTCTGCCTCTTGCGGGCTTCTCCTGCACCCTGTTTCACTCTCCCTCTCTGCACAACAACTAACCTGGCCTTTGCTCATTCTCCTTATGCAGGAGGTTTCTGGTTTCCTCTTACCACAGGACATTTGCATATGCCTCTTCACCTGAGTGGCATGCTCTTCTTTCTTTTTCAAGAAATTTTCTAGTTATCTTTCAGTTCCCAGCCGAGACCTCACTTCTTTGGGGTGGGGGACCTTTACTAAACCCTTAGAATTAGTCAAGATTCCCTCAAAATAATGAATCTCCTCCATAATACCCATTATAGTTGCAGCTTTGCATGTATTTCTAAAAAGTTCTCTCATTACGCACAAACCCAATATGGATAATTGATGATAAACTGTTTTTGTTCTCTCACTGTTCTCAACACCTAACAATTCCTGGTGCTTAATAGGCATTCAGTAGACATGCGTTAAAGCAAAGGTGTATAGACTTACCAGAGAAAAGGGGTCTGTCCATGGACCTGCGCCTACTTAGTCAGCAGTGGACCGTGATTTCATGATGGAATATGCTGGCTCATTTGGAGCACACAAAAGTATACTTAGGAATCCCTGTGTGTGTTTTTCTCTAAGGCTGAGGTCTGAAGATGTCTGTGTCCTATACATGTGTACATATTCATAAGGGAATACACACGGAAGAATCTGGATGTGCCCGCGTAGCCATGTGGAAATGCATGTGTGTATACTGTCGATACTGGTGTAGGCATCAATGTAAAAGTCTCAGTGTGTGCTTATTTGGGTGTGTGCGTCTGTGTGTGGAGGTATATGGGTAAATATGTATGAATCATACTCTTCTCTGCGGTTGGGTGGGACCCCCATTGGGTTTCTAAGTAGGAGGGTTTATGTACATTGGGCAAATAGATTCATATAGACTTTAGCATGATTTGGCTTAACCAAGGCACGGTGTCAGGGAGGAAGGAGCACTGGACTAGGAGTCTACCACCGCAGCAAAATCTTTTTCTTCCTGTACTGGTACCTTCCAGTCTCCTGCAGAGGGTTTGAGACTGGCATTTTATGGTCAGAGTGATTCTTTATCACTTATAGATTGTTTGCATCTACATTGTTTTATTTGGTAAAAGAGGAAAGTGAGCATTCCGTTTATTAGATCGGATGATATTTTTTGTACATGTATGCAACTATATGGGATCATTTCTTTCGTATGCCAACATTTTGTGCTCTTCAGTGGAAAGGATGGGGAAGGGAAGGCAGTGCTGGCTTTAGGTCCCCAAGTTGCCTCAGAGCACCTGAATTGCAGGGCTCTGGGGGGAGTTATGGCAAATGCAGATTGCTGACTCCCAACCACAGTCCTGCCAGATCAGAATCTCAGGGATAGGGGCTAGGAATGTGCATTTTCTCAGAAATTCCCCCAAATCATTTTGGAACCCACTGCAGTAAAATAAAATAGTGTCAAGGAACTCCTACCTAAACTGACATCACTTAGCCCTTCCACGACCCTATAGAAAGAGATTCCTAAGGCTGGCTACCTCAGGTCCTTGAGGCTGACCCTCAGTTCTGTGAGGCTAAGGAGGCCGAGTGGTCACTTGGAATTACAGAGGGGCCCTGGGAAGTGGAACAAGAAGGAAGTCTGAATATCGTGAGCAGAGCCGGCTTAGAGCTGCCAAGGCATCTCGGGAGAACGGTGAGCACCTCTCAACCTAAACGGAACAATAAACACTGCCCACAGACTGTCAGGCTTGTCTGCAATATTTAGGAACATTTAATAGGATTTTTATAAAAAGGAACATTTGGTGGTAGAACAGAGACAGAATGGGACCAATGAAGAGAACTCTCCAGACAAAGGCAGTTATGGTTGAAAAGGAAGCAAGAGTTTCCCAGGACTCTAATTTTGCTTTGTCATGAGTATTGCTGTTGTGATGTTGAAAACTGTTTTCTCCCCATGGTGGAGAAGTGAGTATATTCGGAAACACCAGTCTTCCCCTCCCAGCACTGGGACGGTAATAATAGAACCAGCCAGGAGAGATGGTCCCCTCCTGGCCCCTGGTACCCCGTCCCCGATCCCACCTCTGGGATCCTGGAGTTTCTTAGTGCACTTGAGATACTTCCTCCATGCCCATCCCACGCGGATATTCTCTAATGTGAAACCTCCGATCCTGGCACAGACCTGGGCAGAGAGATAGGAAAAGCCCCCCAAAGCCAGATGCCAAGGGCTTCCCACTGTGAGGGTCAGGATTTGACTCAGTGCAAACCAGTGTGCTGGTACCAGGAGCCCGTCTCTGCCCCGTCCCTGGCAGGGGAAGCCAGCAAACAGTGCCTGAATGATGGTGAAAGATGAGGTGCTGCCCAGTCTGGGCAATCTGGTTTCCTCATTCATACCTAACCACAGCCTACCCCCCATCTCCCTGGCCAGCATGGGCTTGAAATAAATCAGGCCTTAGAAAAAAGCATCCCTGGAGAATGAAACAAAGAGTGCCCAGTAAAAGTGTCTTCTCATCATCCTCTCTCCTCTTCTCTCTGTCCTGACCCCTCCAAGGGGGAAAGACAGCATAACCTAGTGGCGAGGCACACAGGCTCTGGTTCAGAATACCTCCGTTTCACTCCAGTGGGTCGTGTCATCTTTGGCAACGTAGTTAACCCCTTCGAGTCTCAGTTTCCTTATTTATAAAATGGGGACAAACTCAGTGATACCCATTCTGTAGAGCGGGGGTGAGCACTAAATAAGACCATGCACAACATCCGCCAAGCCCAAATCGGAGTTCATAGCAGTCCTCTGGATATGCTACATAGTAGCATTCTTGCCATTATTCTCACCAGAGGCTCTGGATGGAATAGAAGTCGGCTCTTGTACTTTTCAAATAGTAGGTATTGGTCACTAGATGACTTGAATAGATTTATTTTAACAGAAGCCAACTGGCTGGGCTGAAGGCATTTAAAGATGGAGCAAGCACCTTGCCCAAGGAGTTCAGTGATCAGTTTCCTATGTTATTTTTTTTTAAGATTTTATTTGTTTATTTCACAGAAAGAAACACAGCTAGAGAGGGAACACAAGCAGAGAGAGTGGGAGAAGGAGAAGCAGGCCTCCTGCCAAGCAGGGAGCCCGATGCAGGACTCAATCCTGGGACTCTGGGATCATGACCTGAGCTGAAGGCAGATGCTTAACGACTAAGCCACCCAGGCACCCAGTTTCCTATGTTCTGAAAGCAGACTACAGCCCACTTGCAGAAAGCATATTTTCCAAGAGACAAGTATGGAAACATCTTCATCAACTAGCAAGGAAGTGGGGGGCATTCTGTATAATTGAAAGAATTTATCTCTGTAAACTTATTATCAGAATGTGATCCTTGGACCACCAGTGTGAGAAAAGCCTGGGGGAGCTTGCTAGAATGCAGATTCTTGGGACCCAGCTCATATTTCCCAATCCAGATGCTCTGGGAGTGATGATTCCTCTGCACCCCTAAAGTCTGAAAACCACTGGCCACTGTATTCTGCCAGGCCAGTTATGATATCTAGATCATATTATACATAAACTATACTCAAGGAGAAATTTGTAAAATGATTATCAGTGGGTCCAAAGTTGTATTAATAATCTAATTTATTTTTATTTAAAATGTGTCTATACCCATCGCATAGCCATGCTTAGGGCAAAGACTAGAAGCATACACATCTCGTTTAACAACGCTATCTCTAGGTGGTAATGTAAAGTGTGCTTTATCTCATTTGGTGCTTTCCTCTATTATTAAATGTTCTACAAAGGTCATCTATTACCTTTTTAATGAGAAAAAATATGCTTTTAAATAAAAGTGTTGCAGTCAGATGGGCAACACTGGACACTTCCTGAAATCTTACAGAATTCTGGAAAAAGGAAACGCAAGACTCATGGAAACCCAACAATCTCTCGTTTGAGATGATGAAACCAGGTCTAGAGAAGGAAAGTGACTTGCCCACGGTGGCCCAACTGGTTAGTGGCTGGGCTGCGAGAGGCCCCAGGTCTCCAGGGTCTCGGACCAGAGGGCTTTGAAGTGTTCCGTGCTTTCCAGGGACCTGCCTCCCTTCCTTCCCGCCCAGTGAGGGTGACGGAAAAACCACAGGAAGTGCACTGATTCTGAGGGTGGAGAAGTATGTAATAGCCTTTGCAGAGAGGACTTTGCAGCTCTCATTACTCTCTCTCTGGGAGTTAGTAGGTCATTTGCAAAAGGCATGGGAAGAGCAGCTGATGAAAAGGTCTAATAGTTTGGAAAACTGCTTAACCTTATTTCTCTATTTCTGGATTTCCCCGCATGGCCAAGGACTATTGAGATCCTGATTTCCCCCGGAGGTTTCCTGTTTAGGAATGCAGTGAAACCTCTGAAATCCAGAGGAATTGGGGAGAAGGCCAGCTGGAGTTAGGGAACGGTCTGAATCCTTTTTAAGAACATTTAGGTCTATTGTTTTCAAGGACACGGAGACACAGATTTGGAAGGAGCTTAGTCTAACTCCTGGGCAGTGCAGGAACCCTTTGTGCTTCATCCCACACAGAGCTTTCTTTGGGCTTCTCTTGAATGCTTCCAGTGACAGGAGTCTCACTCTTCTGATAGATAACCTATTGCAAACTTAAAGTCTTTTTTTCCACCTGGGCTGGAAATCTACCTTCCACTAAGTTTCTGCTTGCCTTTCAGTGTTCACATAAAATTGATGTGCTCTTTTACCCCCAGATGGTCCTTAAATATTTGAAGACAGGTGCCAGGCATCAAATAGATCTTCAGAATGTTCTCCTCTGCCAGCTGACCACCCCCAGGATACTCAATCATTATTTATAGGACAAATGTCATAAATTCTAATTAGAAGTATGAACTACTGGCTCTACTTAGCTTCTAAATTAATGGCTATATAAATTCATACCTGAAAGGAGTTTAGGGACCCCTGCATGGGCCTCATGATTTTACAGACGAGTAAACTGAGGTCCACTGAAGAAAACTGCATGACCCAACACGAGAGAGAGAGAGAGAGAGAGAGAGAGAGAGAGAGAGAGAGACTGAGAACCCGAGAGGAGATCTGAAACTTAGCTACCTGAATCCCAGTGCAGGACTGTTTACCACACCCTGCTTCCTATTATTCATAAGATACCAGTATTTCTCAAGCCCTCGAGAGTGCTTGAAAGTTTGTTCTCTTAGGTATTTCAAAAATGCCTCCTTCAAATTATATTTGCACTGTCACTGAAGGAGGGGTTAGCACGGGGTGGAACTCCACGGCCACGACACTGTCAGTGGAAAGGCTCGGTCTAAGTGCATTCACTGCCCTCGTTCTCTGCTGTCCAAAGGCCATGTCCTCAAAATGAATGGCACACTTTAGAGGGCCGCCTCGGCCTGCCACATTTCCCATCAGGTCCGAGCTGCCCGCCCCATTTCTGAGAACTTCCCAACTTAGGAACTGAAAAGGAATATGCTAGGATGTAAGGTATATTTCTTCTCTACCCCATGCTTCTTTTAAAGTTTCAGATCCTCTTCTCAGTGTTGCCGGGTTCTCAGTGAAAAAACAAAGCAAAGACTCAGAGAAACAAAGTAGGCACTTGGGTGATTGGTTTCCTGTCCCAGTCCCTGGCAGCCCAGCAGTCACATGCTTCGAAGGGCACATTCCTTCCTGCCCCAGCCCACAGCAACCTCCCTCTTCTCTCTTCGAGGTATTGCGTTTCCAGTTCTTACACTGGGTCTGGCATGCACTATGAGCTGCCTTGGGCTGCTTCCTGGTCTGCATGGGTTTGGGCTCCCAGGGACCCGGGTTCCAGTCCTGACCCTGCAGCTCGCCAGTTTGTGCAGCTTTGGAAAATGACTTAATCTCTCTAAGCCTCTGCTATCTCATTTCTTAGGAGAGGACAATTATGTTGCCTACATTATAAGGCTGACCAGATGATGTAATGCCTAAAAAGGAGTCCAGCACTGTCCCTATCATTCAGGAAGATCCCATAAAAGGGATCTGTTCAGTACTATTCTTCTTATGCTACAGAAGGTAAAGATTGAAGCATGTACTCCTCGCAAGCTGCACAGAGTAGGTGCTCCATAAATGCTCCTGACTAATTCTAGCCTGGGCTTCTTTTGGCAGTAGTTTCACCAGAAATATGATAAGCGTCGCGTGACCACAGGTCCTACTTCCAAGCTCCCTTTTGCCCAGATTCCTTCCCCCAAGATTGACCTCAGTGGAGAGGCCCACCTTACCCTGCCACTTTGCACACCTGTTGGCTTGCATCTCAGGATAAGGTTCTCATTTGACAGACTCTGAGAACTTGCTGTCCAGGCAAAGAAAACTTTATGATGATGAATCCGACACAAACCTTATGTAACCAATCTGTCAGCAAATGGAGGGACAGAGGGGCACCAACAAATGCCTGCCCGCCTCCCCTCACCCCTGCAAAACAAAACAAAGATAACAGAAAGTGAGGGACTGAGACCTGCCTGAAATGCCCCTTTGTCAAGACCATTACAACTGATCAGAGTTTCTATATTAAAAGGATTCCTAAAGCAACAGGAACATGGCTAAACTCTCTTGTATCTGAATTTTAACTGAAATTACATTAAAGGTTTCTCTACCCAAAAGAATATATATACGACATTTTTTTTTTAATAATGTTTATTGTCCACGGGACTTACAAAGGTGACAGCAAAGTTTACAACATTTTTTTCTACTTGAAATTTCTACCTGGAGTGGCTTGAAATTCCTGGTGGGCAGGTCATTCCCCCTCACAGATTTTTTCATCTCTTCGGATGCCCGATGCTTTCTATGGGCTCTGGCAAGTCCAAGATCCTATGAGGCCACCGGGAGGGTAAAGATTAGCTGGAGAAGCTTCTGGGTGGGGTGCCCAGAGCAGGTGGAGAATGCGAGAATGGGCCGGTAAGCCCATGGAGAAAAAGTAAAAGTGCTGAAGGGCACCCACTCTCCAGTCACTCTGGCACGTTTCAGAAACTCGGGCACCTAGCTTTCCTCCAATGGCTGAGCGTGCACCCAGACACCCACCACTGAGTGACAGGAAGCAGAGGAATCCAGTGTTCTTCTGGTTGGGGACCTTGGCTGGGACAGAAGGGGAGAGAGAAGTGGAGTCAGCTTCAGGAGCGGGTGAGATGGCAGTGAACCCGCAGGCTGATCCTCTCCAGGCTGGCGTTGCCAAGGAGGACGGTCCGCTCGGTCAAACCTGGGCCAAGCTCTGGCTCAGACACACGGGCAAAAATAGAAAGGGGGTGGGAGAAGCAATGTGTTTACTTTTGTGATTTTTCCCTTCTGTGCCTCTTTGCGGTATTAGAATCTCTGCACAAAAAGGCAGTAGACTCACAGGCCTCGCCTCCATGGATAAGCCCTACCAAACACTGCACGTCCCCCCAGATGCAGTCAGTGTCAGGGCAGCGGGAAGGTGAGTTCGAAAGGCAGCATGGGGGGTGGCCTGGGCTCTGTCACTAACTGGGCGAACCATGGAGAGTCCCTCTTGGATGTTCTATAAAATCAAGTGGTTGCATTAGACAGAATCTAAAATTAAGTGTAAATTTTTGAAACTTCTCTCTGTGGTTCTCAACCAGGGGTGATTTCACCCCTTGAGGAGTCTTTGGCAAGGTCTGGAGATGTTTTTCAGAGGGTGTAGCTGGCATCTAATGGGGATAGGCCAGGGATGCCGCCACAGCTCTGACCACATGCAGGACAGCCCCCCCTTTTCCACCCCCTTCCCGCCCCATGGAGAGTCACCTGGCCCATCGTGGTAGTGGCGCCCGAAGCTGAGAAGTCTGGCTTTATACCCAAGTGACAGGGTCAGAGGAACTGAGGGGAAAAGAGACAGAAGGAAAGAAGGAGGAGGACTGCGATCCTGTTCCGAGGTCATGAGGTATTCACTGGGTAGGGTTTTCCGGCTTTCTCCCTATGACTAGTGCCCTTTCCAGGTTCCCTTGGAATTACTTTGGGCTTTGCTTGAGGAGCTGGTTCATAAGAATGTCTACCTTACCTTTAAAATGCCAAGCCCTGACACAGTACAAAGATCTCCACTATAAGAAGCAGCCAACGTATAACCCAAGCAGCTAGTAAACAAGTAGGACTGGGAGGTGGGTGGTGGGGGCGCATGGAGGGACAAAACAGATGCCGGTAACTCCGTGTCTATGAGTCAGTGTTTCTGCTGTAAAACACAGAATCCTCACCAGGACCAGTGAAACGAGCTATGCTGACGGCAGGCAGAACTGCTCTGAGGCACTGGCATTAGAGAGATACAAGTTTGCAGCGGCAGATTCAAAGGCAAAGGAAAGGGTTAAGCAATCAGTGCATGCCACTCCTGTATCGTTTCATATTAAGTCCCTGGGCAGTTATTACAAATAGTTACCTGCGGTTTCCAGCGGGGGAGGCGACCACACTCCAGTCAAGGGTTTTTTTGAGAAACAGGTGCAATGAAGTCATGGTCAAACAATTTATTTACTGTAAACTTTAGACTTTGCTCAGGAACACAACTGAAGCTGCCCCTCAAATCCCTGCCTACAACACCCTGTTTGAGCAACTAAGAGGGGCAGGGAGAGTCCGTGTTCACAGCTGAAAGGTCCAAGATCCTCCAGATCCTCCAGTGCAAGGGTACAGGAAGGAAAGCTCCTTCACATACAAATTACCAGCAGCAATATATATAGATATATATAACCCCCTAATACTTGACCAATGAGGTAGATCCATGGAAAAGTCATCAAAACAGAGCAGCCCCAGGTCCCCTGGGACTGAAGCCCTTCGGACACAAACTGACACGTTCCATGCAAAAAAGGAACTCAACTGTACAAGAAACAATCACTCGAATATGCTTTCTCTTTTTTACGTCTTAAAAAAATAAAAAAAAAGGCAGAAGGCTGTCCTTCCTCCTGCACATCTCTATACAATTTTATTCTAAATGTATTACACTCAAGTTAAATAGTCTGTTTAGTGTTCTGTTGGGGGGGGTCATAAAAAGTAGAAAAACTGCCCTAGAGCAGTGAGTCGTTTGTACTACAATTCCTCCCTTGTGAATCAACGCTATCGTTAGGCACAGTACCTTGACGGTTCACAAGGTCTTCCGTGCCTGGGGGTTCCTCACACAGCAGTTCACTGTCTTTCTCCTGCCCCAGGTGACATCCACTGTGCTCCCCAGCATAGTCGGTTCTGCTGTTACTGTTGTTGGAGTAGCCATTCCCATAGGCCTTCAGAGAAGACCTGCGCAGGCACAGAAGCTCCTGGAAGGCAATCCTGAAGTCTGGGCTCCGGCAGTAGATAAGGGGATTGAAAGCAGAATTGACATAGCCCACCCAGTTTAGGAGGATGTAAACTTCCTTAGGGATGAGGTTATCCTGGATCACGTGCACTATGTTGACGATGAAGAAGGGCAGCCAGCACAGGGTGAAAGTGCCCATGATGATGCCCAGAGTTTTAAGGGCTTTGTGTTCCTTCAGGCAGAACTTGGAGGCCCTGCGATGTCCGTGCCCACTCCGCCCATCCTGCTCCACTTGGCTGAGGTTTTGGGCATGGAAGCGGCCCTCAGACCTGTCGATCTTCTGGAGTTGTCTTTGGGCCACCTGGAAGACCCTGGAGTAGACGAAGACCATGACCACCAGGGGTAAGTAGAAGGACACGATGGAGGAGGCAATGGCATAAGCTTGGTTCGTGAAGAAGTCACAGCAGGTCTCCTTGGCATAGCAGTCAATGGCTTTCTGGT
This sequence comes from Spilogale gracilis, assembly GCA_004023965.1. Lineage (NCBI taxonomy): Eukaryota > Metazoa > Chordata > Mammalia > Carnivora > Mephitidae > Spilogale > Spilogale gracilis. The sequence goes on along the minus strand of PITA01022161.1, from coordinate 9,124 downwards.
GGGTGGCCCGGTACCAGTGCATCTGGATGGGCAAGAAGGAGGTAAGGCCCGACACGATCCACACCATCAAAATGACCACCCGGGCCTTATTCTTGGTCAGCAGGCTCTGGTACTTGAAGGGTGATGTGATAGCGAAGTAACGATCCACTGCGATCACGCACAGGGTTTCGATGCTGGCCGTGACGCACAGCACGTCAATGGAAGTCCAAAACTCACACCAGAAGTTGCCAAAGGTCCACATTTTCATGAGGATGTGGCTGGCCCCAAAGGGCACCACCGCCAGGCCCATGACCAGGTCAGCACAGGCCAGAGAGGTGATGAAGTAGTTGGTGACCGTCTGCAGACGCTCGAACTTGGCGATGGCTGTGATGACCAGCACGTTTCCAAACACGATGGCCAGGACGATGAGGGACATGACGATGCCCATGCCCACCACCCACGCCTCGTTCCGTTCCTGCGGGTCATCTGGGTCTGGCGCGTGGCTTCCGTTGGGCGCCAGCAAGAAGACGCTGCGGTTCCCAGGCTGCCCCATGGCGCGCAAGCTGGCAGGTGAGCGCACTTGCTGCCGCGCTCCGGCCGCGCCTCAGCGGGCGGACCTCCCGCGCGGCGCTGCGGGCAGCGAGCGGACGCCGGGAAGCCTCATTCAGCGGCCGGGGGGGTGGCTGTACCAGGGACGCGTCCTGTACTCAACTTGCGGGGTGCTCCGGGCTCCCCGTGCAGGTTGGACACAGCCCGCGCTCTGGAGAAGCGGCCCGGGAGTGCGCGCAGCCCGTTATGTGCACTGGACTTTAGGGACCTGCCCTCCCGGTGACGTGCGGCAACTTGCCTCCAATGGCGAGCGGGCAGCGCCGAAAGGGAGCGGTCCCCTCCCCTTCCCGCCCTCCCCTCCCCTCTCCCGCCCCCTCCTGGGGCTGGCCCGGGCGGGGCCCAGCTGCTCTCCGGTGGCGGGCGGGCCACCTCTCCCTGCCGGCTCCCCGGCCGGCCCCGGAGGCCTGCCACTGGGTCTGGCGTGCTCACCGGCGGACCCGGGAGCCTTGGGCTCTTCTGAGGGCTGCTACCTGTCTGGCTTGGGCGCCTCGGCGGCCGCTCCCCAACATCCGGAAACAGAGACGACAGTGCCCACCCAGACACGCACAGACAGGCACACACGCACCCCGACAGACATGCTCAGACTTATACAGAACCACAGCCACCGACACGGAGACACACCCGCCCAGCACACCCACAAGCACGCTCGCGCGCGCGCACACACAGAAGCCCACAGGCACAAAGTCACCCCGGTCCAACAGAGCCGGGGCCAAGAAACAAACACAGAAGCACCCAGAAGCACAGAGGCACGGGCACGCACACAGAAAGAAGTCAACAACACACAGACGCTCACTTGGAGGAAGACAGAGCGCCACAGACTCGGACGTCCCGGTCCAGGTACTCCAAAGCCCTTCACTCGTGCACACGACTCCTCAGCCTCCCCCCGCCCCCGCCCCGCAACAGGCGCGCGCGCGCACACACAGGCACACAGGGCACATTCCCTTTCAAACATTTGGCAGGACCACAGGAGGTGACTTCAACAGCTGCCCGATTTCCGCAGCGCACTCACTGTCAAGTACTCTTGGTGCCTTCATTGGGAATTTGCAGGCATTGAGACCTACAATTTCACCCCTCGGATTTCATTCCCGGAGGGAGCTGGGGTACGCGATCTATGCGTCTGGGGCCAGAGAGAGAGAAGGTTGTGCGCTTGTATTTGTAATTCTTGGGAATGCCGCGTCAGTCCCTCATTTTCTGTGGGAATGAAGATGAGTTGAAAATGGAATGATTTTCCTCTCAACCTCATCTTCTTCAGCAAGCCCACTGTCCCTGGAAAAATCCTTACATCTCCCTGGCAAATTTGTTGATCTGTTGGGTCAAGCCATATGAAATTGCCGCTCTTCTGTGGTTTCTGACTTTAAAAGTGGCAATTTCATATGGCTCAGGCTATTAGAATGTGTTAACATTAAGAAAGTTTTGAAACCCGGGAGAGAAGATAATTTCTCCTTAAAAAAAAATGGAGCAAGCGTTCAGACTAGGATCTTTGTCCAGGAAATATTATCCTTTGCATCTGGCATATGACTTTACTGTTAAAAAGAAATTAATTTTCAGGGTTTGATTTCACAAGTATTAGTAGCTTCTTTGAAAGGCTGAAAGCATTTCATGCAGTGTAACCAAACATACTTTGTAGATTACATAATAACATAACAATGGCTAACATTTAGGGAACATTCTGCTATGTGCTTTTCATGCATTATTCCATTTAATCCTTCCCACAGTCCCATGGTGGGGGGGAGTACTATTTTTAGCTTAATTCACAAATGGGGCTCAAAGAGGAAAATAGCTTGTCCAGGGGCGCAGGACCAGGCAGAGCCAGAGACCGGAGGTGAACCCAGGTCTTCTTGACTCTAAGACTCATCTTTTACTTGTTTTGAGGTACTCTATCATCACATGCAGAGGCAAATGGAGTCTAGACAAGAGACTACAATGAGAATTGGAACACTCAGTTTCCAGATCCCCTTTTGTAGCACTTTCTAGCTCACCTTCCTTAACCAAGTCAAAAAGATGGAACTTAATTTCCTCCAACTCTAAGTGGAGAATAATGTCACTTCCACTGGGCAGAGTGAGAATGGAATATATAATAATAAACATGAAACTGCTTTTGCACATATATATGCCACACAAACATGGGTGATAAATGAAATATATACAAATCACTTAGTACTTTAGAATGTGTTATTGGTCTTCCCTAACAAAACAATCAAACACTTTTAGGACAAAAGTAACTCACGTGTTTACTTCACGTGTTTACTGTTTAAAGTTCGGGGGGGCGGGGGGGGGGATGTGACCTGCGTGTTCCCTTTAACTCCCTTTACCAGACAGAGATGGTTTTCACAGAACAGATGCCTTAAAAGGCACATATATTAATTAAAGATCTATTATGTTCCCATAGTTTTTAAAATATACACACCCCATATTTGTGTTTTCCAAAATTGGCTCTGGTATGATGCATTTTAGGAAGAGGCAGTGTGTGTTATGCAACACAGTTTCCTTAAATATACATCTAGACCAAATTGTGGAACTAAGCCATTTAAAACCTCCTTCCTGTTTGCCAAGCTATGGAATAAATAAGCATATTGTTTAACCTTCCCATAACGACAACAACAAAAAGAACAATGAAAGCCCTTTTAGGACAAACGCTAATTGATCATTTAGATATATACATGAGTCATCTAAAAGTTTAACTTTGAATATTTTGGGAAACACCTTTTTAAAAACCCACAAACACTAAATCAAGAAGGGAAGATGGCTTATGTCAACGGGGAGGTTCCAGGCTCTTACCCATCAGCTTTCCCAAATGGACAATCTCTCCCTTTCTCCTCCCACCCCCTTCTAGCCTTTTCTTTTTCTCTCCCTCCCTCTTGTCCTCTCTTCCCCTCTCTCCCCAACTTTCTCCCCTTCTCTCTGCTGCACCACCAAGCCAGTAGGAATTTCAAGATGCTGTCTTCACACCAAGAGTCTTCTCCTGACCTCCTTTTAGAGTTACAGGAGTAGAGAGTTAGAGTGGGACAGAGTTTAAATAGATCATTGAGTTTATTCCTCCCATCCCCTCTAGTTTTCAAATGAGGAAACTTAAGTGCAGAAGTGTCTAGTCGGAGGTGGCAGGCAAGATAAAGGGTCTAGGCCTGCTCCTCGCCTACCACATTTTCACTGCCCAACGCTGTCATTTCATCTCCCAGCAGAGGACTCTGATCGACGCTGCTTGTTGGGCTTGTGGCCTTGGAGACTTAATGCTTCAGCTCAACTGGGAAGTTCTTAGACTAAATGCACCTTTATCTGATGTAAGAAAAAACAGGCTCTTTTATGGTGATTGATAGTCTCTAATTACATATTTTGTCAATCCCTTAAGACACTGATTTGTCGTTTCCTGACTGCCAAACAGGGAAAAACAAAACAAAACACACTTTGATTTACTGAACAAATGTTTGAATAGGAGTAAGGTTCTGTGGTGCCAGGGAATGTCCTCACACCATTAGCTGGACAACTTAGGAAAATCTTATCCCCTTCTTGCTTAGATGAGATTCCTTCCATCTTTTTGTCCTCTGAACAGAGAAGCATCTGTGATTTCTTTCTAAATAATGGTCTTAAATGTCTGTCTTTAATATTCTCTCTGTATGCCTTCATCCCATTATATTTACATTAAATGAGATTAAATGCATATAAAGTGTTCAGTGTGCTCCCTTGTAAAAGAGATAACTCTTACTGTTCTCTTATTTTTGAATCAAAATGTACATGTAGAATACATTGACCTTATCAGATTTTATGTATGAAAGCACCATTTGAATGTGAGTAATCTGAATAGTGAGTAATTTGTTTTTAATTTGAATTTCTGTGAAAAAGAATAAAAACAGGGACAAAGCTTAGTGCCTTAGAAAGAAACGTCACTCTGAAAAATTACCCTTACCACTGAGTTATATAATATACTGGGTGGAATATTGACGGTTTTTGAATGAAGCATCTTATGGACCAGACTGTATTCCACTAAAACTCTCTGGCAGCTCCAGCGAGGGCAAGCTCCCCGGGTCCTTCTGCCATTGGATGTTTCTGACTGTCCAGAGTGAACTGAAATCCTCCTTCTTATAGCTCCTGCCAGTGGATTTTAAGTCTGCCCCCTTGAGGCCACTCAAACAAGTCTCCTCCCTCTTCCCCAAGACTGTCCTCAAGCACTGGAGAGACTTGGAGTTCTCCTGAGCCTTCCCTTCAACTTAAGTATCCCTTGTTTCCTTGGGTTTGGAGACTCCTTTACCATCAAGGCAGATCTATTCATACTTGGGTCTGTCGATGTCTCAACATCAGTACCTGGAATGATCAGAGAACAAGTGCTCAAATAATCAATTTGCAGTCACCTTGGCAACCGCAAAGAAGCAGAGTGAGGAACAAAGCTTTCAGAACAGCTGATTATGCCAGATGAATTTAATTTCCTGCTGTGCTAGGGTTTCATGAGAGACATGCTAATAAATTCTTCTCGTCTCAGGGGGACTGAACAAGGGGAGGTGGTTTAAATGAAAACAGGAGAGACTTCAGCTGGTCTTATGAAGGGCTCCTGGGCCTGAAGACATCCCAAGAGGCAAACCTCTAGCAGCTTTTCTCGGCTGGGGCTTTGCAAGATAATTAAACCCTGCAGAAAACTGAGTCACTCTTCTTTCCAATTCTCCCAAGAATGGCACCCAGCTATTACCCTCCTAGGGATATAACAGGGAGATTAAGTTGTTCCATACAATGCAATGGATGCCTTGGGGCATAGGGCTTAATTCTTTTGTGGAATCTGAGGGTCCCTGCAGATATGGGAACAATGGAGTGTGGGGATGATTACTTCCTTGTGATGGACCCAGTGTGGTGCAGAGGAGGGAACATGGGTGGGGGATCAGGAGACCCAGGCTCTGGGACCAGAACGGCTATAACGTTATAAATAACCTTAATCAGGTCACCTGCTTTCTTGGAGCCTTGATATCCATCCATGACAAGAGGAAGGCCCTCTGATTCTAAGTTGAACGAGCCTGTTGTGGGAAGGACACATGTGGAGGGTCACTGAGGAAGTGAGTTCCTGACTCTGAAACCACTGAGGGACTGCCACATGAAACCTATCAGTACCCTACAAAATAGCTTGGCTGCGTCCCAGTCCCCACCCCAGAGTTCGCCATCACTGTGGCAGGTGTACCATTGTTTACTAAATACTTTTTTTTTTTTTGACATTGACTTATTTCTAGAATGCAAATACATTTATTTTCAAAGAAACTTTTGTGCTGCTGCCATTACTGCACGTGGAAAACCAGTGTCATCTGTCATAAATAGAAGGTAACCATGAAAACAAAACAATGTTAATAAATTCTCGCTAGATTTTGCTGCCTGCCAAAGTTCTGAGCCTGAGGCTTGCTCTCTTCTTATTGAAAGGAAGATTAGCAAGGGCTGGGGAGATATTAATGGTATTCTAGCACCAAGTAGGACTTTCTCTATCTATATTAAAAGATGGAAAGAAAATCGAAAAGGGAACAACTCCTAAGTACTACACTGTTTTCAGCGTAGTGTTACTGTGGTATTTAAAATAATTTCTTCCACTGAAATCTCAGTCCCAGACTTGTGCTAATGAGACCCATCGTTGTGATAGAAAAAACATTTTGGTTTTAGGAAGCCGGTGGGTCTGGGTTTCAATGGTCATTCTGCCTTCACCTAGTTGAGTGCTTCAAGCAATGTATTTTAGCCCTCTGGACCTCAGAGTGGTTCTTTGTAAAATAAGGATAAAATCCCTGGAATGGTTGTCTAGGGGATAGAAGGAATGCAAGAAAAACTGGGTCTGGGAAGGGAGAGAATCAAGAGACATGACAACAGAACTTGGATGGGCCGAGGATTGGGGGCAAAGTCGGTATGTGGCTTCACGCAATGACCCGGGCACAGCCTGATCCTCTGGGGGGCTCCAGAGCAACTCTAGAGCTAACTGCTTGGTTTGTAGGCCTGGTTCCTCCGATTCTTTGCTGTATAAGCCTGAATAATTATTTAATCTCTTTGTGTCTTGATTTCCTCATCGGTAAATGGGAGTTATCATCATAGTATCTTATAGTCTCATGGACTGTTAAGAGGAGCAAATGAATTAATATCTGCAAAGTGGTTAGCACTGGCTTGGCACATAGTAAGTGCTAAGTTTACTGTTGGCATTAAACTCAGAGGCGCCGTGGAAAGGTCTGTTAGCTATGAACCTGGAGACACCTAACACAGGGAAGGAATTGTGTCTGCAGCCCCTTGGGCTGAAGGACTGTTAAGTGCAAACCTCCCAGCGTTTGGGCCTCAGAAAAGAAAATGCATAACGTGTGCTGAGCCCTAGAGGTGAGAAGTAGAATGATTGTGGGGCTGAAGCGGTGTCTGCAAGAGAGAAGAGGGCATGAAGCAGGGCTGACATCTCTTCAAAGCAGTGCCTTGTGAGAGATCTCACTGGGCCAAGGAGAGAAGGTCCAGATGCCCCGGTTGGGCTAACCAGTGCGGGGCCGCGAAACATGTCCCAGGCCCAGAGGAAGGGGAGCTCCGTTCTGGGCCTCGTGGCTCTATGTGACTGTCCCTCCCTGGGTCTCAGTCTGGTTCTCCATCTGTCAAAGTCAAGGGTTTGTCAAGGGGTCTGAGACACAAAAGGAACAGTTCTTATTAACTGTATGTGTATTAGATACAGGAGCTGGCCCTAGCACTTTGCACATATGCTCTCCTCTTTTCTCATTTCTGCACAATGTTATGAGGTAGACATAGTTATTCCCATTTTACAGATGAGAACGTGGAGTTTTAAAGAAACTACAGCCTGCCCCAGGTAACGCGGTTGGTAAAAAGAGCAGAGGGGCTTCAAACGTAGTCCTGTGAGATCAGAAGCCTGACCCTAATCCACTAACTCAGGACTCAGATGTGGAAGTCCAGCCAGGGCAAGGACTGCCCCACCTGGGCTGGGGAGGCAGAAGTGACCTTTCTGGGCCTTGCAGCTGACTTTTACCAGAGTGCTGGGATAAAGAGGCAGCAGTTCTCCATCACTTATGGGAAAAAGGCAACTGACCATGATTTGGGGTCAAGTATCCTGGTCACAATTTCTAAGAGAGGGTGAATGTGAAAATTTGGGAGTCATTGGCCACGAGCCTCTGATCTTGCCCATGTCCCTTCTTCCACTCCTAGCGTTCTTCCTTCCCATCTCCTTCCCTTCTCCCCTCCTCTTACACCGGTCCCAGCCACCCCCCCACGCACACGCACATATACATACACATTTACCTAGAAATTCTTAAAATATGGGGCTGAGGGATATCACAAAATAAGCAATTGAACAAAGGTCCTTGCCTTTAAGAAACTCACATGCTGGTAAGGGAGATTGGTACCTGAACTTGCCTGCGGGGTAATGGAGTAAATACCGTGATAGACCTAGGGACTCAGTTTCCTGGGCAAAATGACCGATTTGGTTCTCGGTCTCTTCACACAAATGCTGAGAAGGAGACCTCAGGGAAACCTCCAAAAGAGCAGGTGAGCATCAAATAATAAAGAGTCTCTCTAGCCAAGAGACTAAGGAGATTCTTAAAAAGAAAAAATAAATTAGCAGAGCTGCTTGGAGAGTAATTTGGTAGAATTCACCAAAATGTAAATATCATGTATATATCCTTTCATCTAGCAGTTACCTTGCTTGAAATTTGTTCCTTCAATATCAGATATATACATCAAGCTTCGGCTTCAGTTTTGTTTCTCAGAAAGAATAAAACAAAACTAATTGTTCAGAAGGGGGAATTGGTTCAGTAAAGGATAAGAAACCCATACATCATGATGTGCAATTATTAAAGAGAGTGAAGGAGATCTAAGTGGGTGGGCTCCAGAATCTGTCCGCGCTTTATTGTGAATGTCTAAAAGTGAGTTGTAGACCAGGCTGTATAGAATTATTTCAGTTTTGTTTTGTTAAGAGCATCAGTGGCAGAGTTTCTGGTACCTCAGTTATGACTCCAGGGTCCCGCTGACAGGCCTAGGGGGTCGTGGTTGGCCCTTAAACGCCGTGCTGCCTCTCACAGATTTACTGTAACACGGCAGAGGTAAGAAGGCTAAGGCTATGACAGGGTATGAGATAAAGGCTATAAAAGAGGCTTAAAACAGGTCTAAGAGAAATGATGAAGAGAAATCAAAGAGTTTCTTTTGGTTGGTGGCCATGAGCTAGCTGTGGAGGACGGACTTGACTTTGGTAGTCAGGTGTGGAAGGAGGGAACGCCACAGAGTAGTAACCGTGGGAATGGACGCAGACGTGGGAAACTTTGAGCTGTGCTTGAGAAACAGCAATTATTCCAGGAGAGCGAGGCCCCCTGGTTTATGGGTCAGGGAACAGTAAGGTGTGATTTGGGCTATGTATTTTGGAAGTCCCTGACGCTGGGATAAGAGTTGAAGTTTATAGGAAATCACAGAAGGGAGTAGGACAGTCCTGAAAAAAACCCACAGTGGGATAAATGAGACTGTTTCGCAGAGGTGTGCCCAGCACCCCTTGTCAGAGGGGCGGATAAGGAAAGAAACCGATGTGACAAGGGAATGATATGCTGCCCCCCCCCCC